>PVHP010016545.1:0-35702 GCA_004024765.1 Zapus hudsonius
GGTGGTTCAGATATGTCTACATTCTAATTCTAGTCATGCATTTCACAATTTACTTTTTTGTGTAGAGGGAATCTTTTCTAGACCTCTTGAAGTTGTGTGCATTTTCATAATCTGGATTTTCAAGGGAGTCTCTATTTTTGTCTCTGTCATTTAACCACATGCTGTAGCACAAGGACAAAAGGTGGCCTGTTGCTAAATTTGTCACAGTATTCTGTTCTTAATTTGAGAATCATTTTAGGAATATTTAAAATCATTACATTCTTGATCCTGGCATGTTGTTATCAAAATCTTACCCAAAAGATTATTATGTACAGGTGTAACATAATAAGAGCTATATTTGGTGACATGATATGCATTTCTACAGTTAGTAATATCAATGACTTGGATGTGGGGCTAGATACTTATTCATTGTGTAGTCCCTAGGAAGCCAGTGGCCCCTTCTCAGAACTGTTTTTTCCCATCCAAAGATGTGTGCTTGTATCTTATGTTTTTAAATGTCTTAATGTGAGGAATTGTAAACATAAAATATATATTTACTGTGTGAGCACAATTTAAACAACTCTAATAAAATATTTTCAGTTCAGAAATTCTACTACTAGCTTCTGAACTACTGTTTCACTGGCTTGTTATTTTTAATTTTTATTATTGTACTTTACTTTTATATGATTCAATTTTCAAATTGTTTAGTTAACTTTAGCATTCTCTTCCTTAAACCTTTAATCTTCCCTTTCATTTCTGTAACCATATTAAATATGCTATGGATTTAGGGGAAGTTCCATAATGTCGAGAGTCTGGCCCCCTTTCACAGGTCCAAACAGAGAAAGAGAAACCCATCACCAGTACTACACACACACACACACACACACACACACACACAAATCAGGCAGGGCCAAGAGATGAGATTTCTTTCCCCTTTATATAGCCTTAGGGTGGGTCTTGCAACCCTTTCCCAGATTTGGCTTCACAAGTCTCTGCAATTTCCATCCTGCACTGCCCTCTAAACAAAATGATGTTTATTTCTAGTTTCCCTGAGCTTCCTTACATCCTGCCCCTTTCTGAGAAGGCTGCCTTCCTGTTAACATCTTGAGAACTATCCAAGATTACTAAAAAGGTCAAGTTGACAACACAACTTAACCATCACAAGCACCTAACTCTATAATTTATGTTCTGACTTCTCCACTGGAATATAAACCCTATGTGGATTAAGGTTTACTTGGGAATAGGGCCTTAAGCAAAGTAGGTACTCAATAGACATTCATTAACTGAATTAAATGAATTAATATGACCATTTTCATTTCTTTGGTGACATTGAACTTCATATTGCCTATAACTCTACCTTGTGAGGCATTGATTTAAAAGTAGGCACTACTTGGGCTAAATTTCTCTGCTAGCAATCTTAAACTCAAATGTCCTTCCATGGCCACAGATTTTCATGTGAGCATTCAGTGATTATACTTTCTATTTCACTGTGATGTTTAACATGCAGTATAAGGGTTCTTCTGTTCATGTGACATATGTATTCCTCTTTTTTTGTGTCTCCAAATGACAAACCACTTGGGGACTTAATGCACATTTCATGAAACTCCCATAAGAATTGAGAATTAAGTAATACAAATGTTTCTTCTTTGATATTGTGGAGAGCAGAGTGACTAGTAGGGGTCATCTAAAATCTTTGCTAGTCATTGTAACATTAACAGCATGTTTTCATCTCAGAGAGAGACAGGATATCACAAAGGCTGGTCAATATTGGAGAGCAGAGATCAAGGGCTTCTTTGTGAGGTATTCAGAGCTTGAGGCTACACTGAGATTTTCAATGTAGAAGCCAGTTGAATATAGAGACAGATCAGAATGTCATATCCTTGAAACAGTGGAAAGGGCCTTGACTTCAGTCTGTCACAGGTCTGGACTGAATCCTGCCTTAAGCAGTCAGGCATGCGTCCAAGGGAACAGTCAATAGTGCCTTTGATTTCAAAGAAAACCAAGTGTTGTTGTTTCTTGGCATGTTCCTGCTCTCCAGGTGGCCCCAGACCTTTTTATATCCTGTGACTTCTTTGACTGTTCCCTTCACCTTCACCAGTGTCATTTTGGTCAGATTTGGCTCCTGGAGATCATGGAGTGACAGGGGAGTGTGATGAGGACCCCTTCCCTGTTTTCCTGCTCATGTTTGCCCATCCTCCATCTCTTCTGGGGTACGATCCTACACACACAGTTCTCCTTCATGGATCTGGTCCTCAGAGGCTGACAGGAATATTTCCTTTTCTTGCTTCTTCAGTCTGTGGAAGGCAAAGAGCTTCATAGTTTCTAGCTTGGCAACCAGCATGAGTATAAATGGCCCTTTTATTAAAGTTTCAAAAAATATATGTGCAAATTTTATTTTTTTCTAAGACCCTTTCACAGGAATTCAAGCAGGCTTAATGAAATAGAAATTTAGCACAGTTTAGACTAGTAAATGTGGCTGTCTCATGGAAAATTACATGCTTCTGATGTCTGGTTTAAATATCTCTATAATGGAGCTAAGACCATTCTCACACGGTTGTTGGTGAGGCTGTGATATATTGTAGACTTTCCCAGCATTTTTTGGTGTTCAGTAGGTGGCCGGCATATTATTTGAACAAGTGGACTGTGTAGCTGTGCTAGCCTGGAGAGACAGAACTGATAGAATGAATGTGTGTTATAAAGGAGATTTATAAATTTATTAGCTTAGCTTTCAGGATGCAGACTGGCTAATCTAACAGTAGGTGTCTATTGGCTAGAGGGTTTAAGAACCTCATAGCTGCTCAGTGCAGGATGCTGGATACCTCAGCAGTCTCAATCTGGCCCTGAAGGCCTATAGGACTCCTGGAGATCTTCTGGTCTTCAGTCCATGTTGGAAGGCTGAAGAAGCTGGGTTCCAGTGTCTATGAAGAATAATAGTAGCCTGACAGATGTAATCACCAGCAATGAGCAGAGGCTGTCAGGAAAGAGGCACTGTGTTCAATTGGAACTTGTTAGTATATAGACCACCACTCTGTGGGACAGACTTCTTTCTGCTATCAATCCTTCCTGGAAATGCCCCCACAGACCTGTCCAAGAGGCATTTCTCATTCCTTGATTCCTAATTGAATCAAATTAACAACAGGGTTTAGCTGTCACAGTAGCTTTCCTTCCATGATGATTGTATTGCTATTTTCTGAGCATGTGAATGGTGCAGACTTCCTCACTGTGTTGCAGTCCTTATTTCCATGTGATGGCTTCTGTAATCTAAGCTTAGTGTCCATTGTCAACGAAGAAGTAGCAAAAACAAGTGATGGTTTCTATGTTCAAAATCTTGAACATTGTAGGTGCCTCTCGCCTTATGATTTAAAATGCCCTTATATACATGTGATGGTTAGGTTTTGTTGTCAACTTGGATCTTTTTAATTATCTTGGGTGGGTCTCTGAGGATGTTTATAGGAAGGCAGCCTCTCAGTAGGGGGCAGGATATAAGGAATCTCAGGAGAGCTGAAAGTAACCATCCTTTCCTGTGTGGGCAGTGCAGGAAGGAAATTCCAAAGACTCAGGAAGCCAGTAAGTCTGGGGAAGGGTTGTAAGACCCCACCCTAAGGCTGTATAAAGGGGAAGAAATTCTCTCCTTGGCTCTCCTGCCTGTTCCCTGTTCTGTGTGTATGGTGTAGGTGATGGGTTTTTCTCTCTGCTCGGACCTGTGAAAGAGGGCCAGCCTCTTTCACTGTTACGGAACTTCCTCTCAAACTGTAGTTTTAATAAATATTTTCCTCCCCCAAATTGTGCCTGGTTTGAAGATTGATCTCAGCAGTGTGTGGCTGACTATGACAATACATTATGATTAAAAAAAAAAATAACCCTGATAGCTAGGCATGACTATCATCACCATCTTGTGAAGAAATTAATTTTAGGATTTAGAGAAGTTAAATGTCTTATTTAATATTACACAGGAGTCCTTGGTGAGCAGAATGTTTTATTCATGCTAAGACACAGGTATGTATGCTAAGAGGTGGTGTGCTTTATGCTTGCATTTTCATTAATTTCTAAATATTTAATTTCATTAGGGGTGGGTGGTAGTGGGAAAGGCAGAGAAAGGGAAAGAAGGAAAGTTATAAGCAGGAAGAACAGAAGGACATGAAAGGGAAGATTAACCTGAGTCAAGGAGCAGAGCCATGGAGGCAAAATGGTATTTTTTGGTGATTGCTTGTCTGTCATCAAGGCCTGAATCACATAAGAATTGGAATTTCTGAGTATGATTAACGGATTAAATTCATTGGAGTCTCACCTTAAACTTCAAAGTTAGAACTTGGTGACATTGCAGTTTTCTGGAGGCTTGGATGTTCTGGCAGACAAGTATTAAAGTCTTACATATCTCAGTCTTAGTGAAAACAAAATCAGAGATTTCAGTACAGTAGGTGCTGAGCAGAATCTTAAAGACTTGGTTAACTGTGAGATCACAAACCTGGGAGAGGTAGAGGCAATACTTTTAAGTGGCTACAGACAATGATATGCTTAGATTTGATCAGGAGAATAAGAAAGCATCAGAGAAGTGTGAAGAGAAGGAGAGTTGAGGAGGAGGGGGAGATTAGCTGAGGAAGGTGATAAAGAAGTTGGTTCATAGAGAGGAAAGAGGAGGGTGATGAAAAGATGAATATGGCTCAGAATTGAAAGAACAGAAGAGGAAATATGTCCTTCAAACTTAAAGAAAAATTTCATTATGAAGAACTTGATTATGATGAAGAGGGAGAAGAGGAGGAAGAGATGCTGAAAACGATAGAGAGGAAGAAGACTAGAACCTCCTCCAGGGAGACAGCAGTAGACATATGGAGACTCAAAGCTTATCAAAGCAGAAAACAGCAGCTGCTCAAAGTTCAACTCTACAGGAGACTTCTAACATGGCTCTGAGGCTCAGGGAACATTGCAGAAGTGGAGGCAGAAAGAACCTAAGGACCACAGGGTGGGGAGATGTATTCTGAAGCATTGTCCCCTCCCTTCCAAAAGAGGCTGACTAGTGCACTTGATCCCTCAAGACAGATCAGAACACCTGGAAGACTAATTTTGACCCCACAGTGAATACAAATAACCCCGCAAAGGAGGTCCCTCAGTGGAATGGGAAAGGGGGAGAGAGAACACAAGAGCATAACCCAGTCGGAATATGACAAATATGCAAGATATTCATATGACAAAGTTCTCAAGAAAAAATACGTGGGTTTTGTTTTAATACTATTTGTATGGCAGAATGTATATAATTTAAATTTCTCAAGAATCCTTAAAACTTTGAAGTTAATACTTTTTAAAATTGTGTTCTGGATAGTTCCACAAGTGTTTAAAAAAACAAAAATGTAGAACTCATAAAAACATTGGTAGGATTTTAGGCAAATGTGGTGAAGTGACTACACTAGGAAATAAAGTAAGTAAAGATGATCAAAATTAGTCTTCCAGGTTTGCTGATCTGTCTTGAGGGATCACTGACCACTATACCTTCCACTTTCTGTCTTACAGAAGCTTACTCTTAATTACTACAATTCTTTTGAGGCTGTGCACTTCCAGACATTGGATATATTTTTATCAGTAACCTCCAACCTTAGTTTACAGTGCACAGTATTGTGCATTTGCCTGGAATCAGTGCCATTGGGGAGTCTCCTTTAAGTTTAAATTTTAATTCAGTGGTTGAATTAACCATATGTGGTGTTAATCTATTTTAGAGATAACTAATGTTAATGAAGTATATTTATATAACTAGGAAGTTCTTTGATCTAGTGATTAAACACCAAGGATCTCGACCTGATTTTTATATCAAACAAACATCAAGCTTCATATTTCTGAAGACTAGAGCTTTTAAGAAAACTGCTTTCTTCTTTCAGCCACTATTCACTGTGTGATAACCACTCCTTACTTCAAGACTCAGTGCTTTATTTAATTTTGATATGCCTTGGGGCAACTAGGACACTATCTGGAGCTCAGCCTTTGCTTCAGGCTTTCTTAAATTACCTGCCAGTAACTCTCAATGTGCACTTGCTCTTGGTTTCCATGGCAACCTCTGTGGTGTCAATATATGCCTGAGCATATCCAGGTCACTTAAAAACCAAAAGATATGTCTAACCATGAGATAATAAATAAAACAAAGGCAAAGTAGATATTCAAGCATGATTATAAATTTATTGTTAGGTTTATAGAATATTAAAAAAGAAGAAACTGATCAGCAGCAGCCTTTAAGATGCCTGCTGAGGTCTGGGCTCAGGTTTACAAGCCTTGAATGTGAAAGGAGATTTTTGATCCCTCAGTTGACTAACGTATAGGTGAGCTGGCTGGTGTTGGGATGATAAAAGCTCTAGGTGTCTGTGAGATCTTGAGTTTGCAGACTCTCTGTGATGACCTTTGTCCAGACAACCAGAGGTAAATGTAGCAGTCCAAGGCTGGGGCTAAGCTAGACTGAGGCTCTGGAGACCATGATGGAAGGTCTTGTTTTCCACCATGATGTATTAAAGTCTCCTACTATGAGAGCATTGGAGTCTATTTCTGTTTTGTTTTTGAGTAAGTTTTGCTTTATGAAATGTCGTGCCCCTGTATTTGGTACATACATATTTATGATAGTGATATCTTCCATGGAACATGATAATAGGGCATTCCTTCATGATGGCTTTTTGAGAACACAGACAGCTGAGCAGGTAGGGAGTAAACTGACCTGGAGCTACAGTCACTGTCGGTACCAGAAAGAAGGTGCATTCAATACACTTTTAAAACATGTCTTCAGATTTTTTCATAAGGAATATTTGTATATGCTAAAATGCACATAGTATTTGTTGCAGTCAGCTTTCTAGTTGCTGCGCAGAAAGAACCCAAGCAAAAGTGGCTTGTGGAGGAATGGGTTTATTTGGTTTATGGACTCAAGGGGAGACTCCATCATGGCAGGGAAAACGATGGCATGAACATAGGGGTGGACATCACCTCCACCACAGCACTGTAAACAATGGCAGGAAGGTGTGCCAAATACTGGCAAGGGGAAGCTGGTTTATAATCCCCATAAGCCTGCCCCCAACAACACAGCTCCAGTGAGGTTCTAATTCCTGAACTGCCATCAGCTGAAGATCAATCAATAAGAACACATTCATTTGTTTGTGGTGGACACCTCCATCAAACCATGACATTATTGTAATTCAATAATTTTTGACAAACACATTTAGCCATGAATGCTTCCCCTCAACTAAGATAAGCAATATTATTTCTATCCTTTCAGAGAATCTACTGCGTTTTTTCTCCTTGTCAAGATCCAACTCCTCACAGAGGCAAGCACTTTTCACGTTATTACCACAGCAGGTAAGTTTAGCCTCTTCTATGACTTATAGAGGAAATAACAACAGATTGCTCTTAGGGTGTAGCCTTATCTGAGCCTTGTTTTGAGATCAATTTTATTGCTGAGTAGGATTTTATTGTATCAATGTAACAAAATTTAATTATTCTATTTCCAGTGTTCCAGTATTGGTGCAGAGAGATACGGTTCTGTTTGGGTAAGGAAGCTTCCAGCTCATAGCAATTTCATAAGAGTTTCATTGCACATGCATAGTATTTCCAACTAGGTAAGATGCTGCCAAATAGTCTTCCAAAGTGCCCGTCCATACCACTTTCCCTCAGGACCATGTGCCCAGCATTTTGGTTGCTCCACATTCCCATCAAAGTCATTCAACAGCACTCTTTCTCAATTTAGCCATAACAATCATGGTTTTCATGTGTGTTTTCCTGATGATTGATGAAAATAAGCACCTTTGTTATGTTTGCTGAACACTTTTGCCATTTTTATATATCCTTTGTGACTTGATTTGATTGTTTATGATGGCTCTCATTTTTTTATAGGGTGGTTTGCCTTGCTTTAAAAGCTTAATCCTTTTCCCCCGCATCCTCACCAGCAACGATTATTGTTGGTTTTCTTTATGATTGCCATTCTGACAGGGGTAAGATGGTATCTCATTGTGGTTTTGATTTGCATTTCCCTGATGCTTAAGGATGCTGAGCACTTTCTTAAATGAGTCAAGGCATTTGTGTTTCCTCCTCCGTGAATTCTCTGTTGAGATCAGTACCCCAAAGCGACTCATTAGATTCCAACAACAAGACAGAATTCTGTCAAAGCTCTTGAGTGCCCTCCCCAGGCCTGAGGCAAAACCCTGTTGCTGAAGAAACCACAGAATGCCATCGATCAGCATTGAGAGACCCTTCAACGTCCAGAACGGTATCCAGCCCCCAGAAGGCAGTTAGTGTAGTGCTGGAAGGCACTGCACAGGCTGCCAGGGGAAACTGATCAACGACAGCTGGAGTAAACAGAGACCACTGACATGAAACACAATCTGCAGTCATGAGTAGGCTGACCACACCTCCTACTGGGAGAGAACAGCGAACCAAGAAAGGAGCACTTGGTGTAATGGAGGAGCCTGGGCCTGGGGGAGACAATCAACAGCTTTCAAATTTGGCCAATTTTCCACTTAGTGAGGGGGACCCCTTGTCTGGAACTTGGGATTCAGGGCGATAGGCACCAGATCCCATACTCTTGGGCTCCCAAGACAAGATGCACTATGGGAGCAATTGACAGGTAGGCTACTAAAAATAGAATCTAGGTAATCCAGAATTGTGTATATTTGTTAACCTACACTGATCTCACTCTCCGATGGAGATTGTGTTTGTATTTTTCAGGATGCAGCGAGAGAGCTGGGGCCCATCTAACCCTACCAACTGACTGTAGGCAGATAGCTGAGATCCTGGCAAGAGAGGAGCCACCACAGTCATACTGTGGAGGATCCATACGGATCCCCACATAGAATGGTTGGGATGAACAAGGGGCCCACAGCCACAGCCATTAAATCAACACAGGAGAAGCCAGTGAGACAGAAACCAACGATTTTGACACAAAGACCCCTAAGCTCACAACCTTAAAGCAGCCTTAATACTCATCCACCACGACTCAGGGAACTATGCAGAAGAGGGGGCCGAAAGATTGTGAGAGCCGTGGTGGAGGAGATTATCCAGAGGCATGGCCAGGAGAACCTGGCTGAATACTAGGCTATCCATGGTCCCTTGTCACAAGGACTGATCCAGACGACCCATGGAGGAGGTTATCCAGTGGATTGGAGAGGGTAGGGCAGTGGGGAATTGGGGATAACAACTCATTGTTTGCCCACTAAATATTGTAACTCATTATAGACCAAAAAAAAAAAACAGTCCAAAGCTAAGTCAGCAAAAAAAAAATTAAAAAATAAAAATAAAAAGCTTAATCCTAACACCATGAGCATTGGCTGGTAAGTACCTGTGCCAGAACTAGGTTACCACCAACAGTGAGCTGTCGGTCCAGGAGACTCGTGAGGTCCCTAAAATAGTGCAGGCCATTGCCAAAGCACTTAGTTACCCACCAGAGCTAAATAGTGAGATCCAATTGCTGAAGATACCACAGGCCATAGATACAGAACATGGAGAGATTACCTGGAACAGAGAAGAAAGCCAACTTCCTGCTGGCTAGCCCTCCTAGTGCTAGAAAGCGCTATGCAAGCTGCTAGGGGATAATGGCCACCAAGAGTATGGACAAGCAGGAGATGTTGTAAGCTATGAAATCAACCAGCCAGAATAGATTTACACACCTGTTTGATAGTGACACACAGCCTGTGAGCGTAATCAGTGGCTCTCTAATTGGATATGAGGCCTGCTCAGTGGGAGAGAACCCATTTCTGGTACTAAACCAAGTCAGAATCCTATGGCTAGGAACACCATAGGCACCAGAGAGAATCTCCCATGGTCTGTGGCTATGAAGCGTGGCTATTCCCCCCAAAAAGTCTTTTAAATAAGTAGGTTTATCTCCTTAATCCATGCTTCTCTTACTCTTGGTTGGAGAATCTGCTTTTCCTTATAGATGGCAGTGAAAACCAGGGAGAACCAAGACCTATAAATATGACAAAAAGAAAAGAAAGCCAACTGCCTTGCATGAGATGAGCCACCTCCATCACATCTGCCAGGGCCCAGGAGACAGTACAGAGGAAGTGGCAATGGAAACATAGTGCTGCTCTCACTGCTAGCCTGACAACCAGCTCCAGGAAGGAATTCAGAGAGCTTGACACTAAAGCAGTCTTATAACACACCTGTCGAGACTCAGGGAACATTGTAGAAGAGGGAATGGAAAGATTGTAAGAGCCACAGGATGGGAAGGAGTATCCCTCCCCACAGAGACTGACTGATGCATTCATGACCCCATAGTGAACACCAATAACCCCACTGAGAGGGGCCCTCAGTGGATTAGGGGCAGGGGAGAGAGGATATAAGAGTATAAGCCAATGGGAATATGACCAACATCCAGTAGTTCCATACAATAAAATTCATAGTAAAAAAGGAGAAACAAAGACCAGAACCTCTTTACTCTGCAGAGAAAGGCTTTCACAGGACATTGTGTGGTGAGCACATTCTTCAGGTCTATACTTTCTTCATTCATTTTCTGGTCAGTGTTTGCAATGAGCAAATATGCTAGCTTCGAGATGTTCCAATTTACCAATTTTATATTTTATCATTGGTGGCTTTTGTATGCTACTTAATAAGACTTTACCCAGCCCACTCCTGTGTGGACATTCTCATGTCTGTTCTAGAACAGTCCCTCCCATAACATTCATATTTACACTACCTATTATTTAGACTTTAGCTACATCGGTTATTGATTGAGCACTTGAAATGTGGCTATTGTGACTGAGAGATCAAGTTTTAACTTTCTTTGCTGCTATTCAGTTTATATTTAATGCTATACATTCACATGTGTTTATTGACTATTGTATTGAATAACATTTTTCTGAAATCCTTATATGTTTAACTTACACATTTATATCAAATATGCATCTCAATTGTGAATTATATTGTTAATTTAAAATTTACATTATTTGAGACATTCATTTGTTTTCTCCCCATTTGCTTGTATGTTGCTCTGGTACCATTGAATGGTGCTGTTAAAACAATTAACATTTGTGTACTCATCTATTTATGGACCCTTTTTAATTCCATTGGTTTGTTTGTCAGTTTTTATATTCAAATACAACATTGGCTTGATTACTTTTGTTTCACATTTATTTCTTGGAATCTGGTAATCAAAGCCAATCAGGTAATTGCATTTTTCAAGATTGTTTTCAATTTTCTGATACATTTAATTGTTATGTAAATTTTATAATTGATTTGCCAATTTTTACAAGAAAGGTTTTTCTGGAGTTATGATTGGGAAAGTTTGCTTTAATGGATGGGTTTTGTAAAACAAAAAAAAAATTCTAAGAAACATCTTTTTATGGACTATGTGTTTCAAATACTGATTACCTATGTGATCAATGTGCTATTATCTCCTACATGCATTTGATAGTTTTATGAAAGAACAAATGTTTCCTGAAAAATCACTTTTACAGGAACATTTTATTAAATAAAATAAAACAAAATTCTCCTATTAATGTTACAGTTAACAAACCTGAAACTTAGGAAGGTAAAATTGTCAAGGCAGGGCTAGAGTTTCAACCTTGATTTGTCTGATTCTTCCACACCCATTTTATGTCACATTGTTGCCTACTTGTAAACAAGCACCTACAACTGCTGACATCTCCCCAGCCTCCTGCCAACTTGTAATGAACCAACTTATTGTGAATGATTTACTTTCCCGTGACAATGATTTTCAAGAAAAATTTTATGCATATATGTGAATGTATGTATGATAGTCATACTTCTTACCCTACCCTAGCCATAAGCAGCTCTTTTAATGTGTTCTAGGTGGTTAGTTTTAGAAAGTGTATACATATTTGTTTTGGCATATGTATTTAATATACCTTAATGTTGCTTTTATAATTCATATTCTGTGTCATACCTTCATTTTCACATAAGACCTAAGATTTTTTTTGTTGATTGCTGTATGAGTCCATCATATGCATATAATTGGGTATCCATTTACCAACCTTCAGCTATTTTCCCCAACAGCCTCAGCTATTTATAAAAATAAAAATAATGTTCTTCTTTTAGACCCCTTTCTACTGTTCTGAAAGGGTTCCCTGACACCAGCATTCTGGGGTGGAAGCTCATATATTACTAGATCCTAAATAAAGTTGGAAAATAGAAAAGAAAAGAAAAAAATTAGCATAACTTATTTTACCCCTTCTGTACTTGGCTTCTGATAGCCCTGGCTGTCATCACCTCCCCCAGGGCCACATTTCCCATTTTTACTCCTGCATTTTACTTGACCAGTTTATAAAAATGACATTAGTGTTTCTGAGAAGTTTAAAATTAATTCTTCACTTGCTTGGGCTGGGGATCCAGTTCAATGGCAGAACATTTGCCTAGCATACATGAGGCCCTGGGTTGAATTCCCAGCACTGCAAAAATGAGGGGGCAGTTGCTGGATTGCTCACTAGTTAAAGACACTTGCTTGCAAAGCCTGTTTTTTTTTGTGTTTAATTCCCTAGCATCCATGTAAAGATGCTGCAAAGTGACACATACAACTGTGATCCCAGCTTGCTCGATGCTTTCATTCTCTTCCTTCCTTCCTTCCTTCCTTCCTTCCTTCCTTCCTTCCTTCCTTCCTTCCTTCCTTCCTTCCTTCCTTCCTTTCCTTCTTTCTTTCTCAAGGAAGGTGGAACACAGACAACTTGAAGTTGTCCTCTGACATCCACATGCACATGTGTGAGACATTTATGAGTGCACATGCACAAACATGAAAAAATAAAAATTTAATAACACCCAACAAAAGCATACTTTTGTCTCTCTCCTGTAGCAGTTCTATATCCTCAGTTTGAGGAAGGAGAGTCAGTCACTCATGTTCTTTCCCTACTTCATCAGGAATGGCATTTATTTCATTGCTATCAGGTTAAGTACTTATTCCCATATTTGAATGTTGGCAGTACATTACCTAGATACAGTCTATACCTATGAATACAAATATAAATATATATATATATGTATATATATATGTGTGTGTATATGTGTATGTATGTGTATGTATTTGGTGTTATTTAGTTTGAGTAACCATGTTATCTGTTATGTATGAGGATAAAAACCAAAATAGCATAGCTGATAAAAATTGATGATTGATAATAGTTTATAGCATGTCTCTGCTTTATGACTCATAAGCTCTTACTCTTTTATATGGGATATAACCATCAAGAGAGCCAATTCCTTTCATAAAATATGTATGTCTCAAAGAGATAGGCTTCCATTTCCTTCTTTTCCCAAAGGAATAAACTTATTGAAAATTTCTTTTCATATATGAAATATGCATTCTATATTATTATTTTGGTCATCATAGCTAACTTCCATTATTTATATTCAAAAAGAAATTATGGACTAAATCTAATGACATTTTGCTGGTAATACCCTTAACCTTGCTGCAATTCATTTTGTCTACTAACTGACAAGAATAGTATACTTATATAACTTTTTTGGATATTGTTTATTTATTTTTTCTGATAGTGGGTCCACCATGTCTACCCAACACTATGACCAACCCAGGCTGTAAGTAGGAAATACTAGTAGGACGGTTATTATTTAATGTTACTTATAATGAGGTTGGAAGCTGACAGAAATAAGACCGGTAGCTAATGATGCCCAAGACAGAGACAGAAAACTGATGAGTCATCTCAATTATTCTGTCTCATCACATCCCATGTACCCTTATGTCTTGGTCACCTCTTAGTGGCTAGTTCCTCAGTGTTCTCCATACTTGTAGTAGGTATGAGGCAGCATAGGGTGATTGGGCCTGGAAAGTAGAAAGCAGGATTGACCTTGGGATTGCCCTCGAAGTCTCTACTTTGCTAGAGATCAGAGAAGAATCTGGCATCTTATCTCTTGCCTAAATGAGTTCTCTAGACCTGTTTTTCTATAAACAACCTGACCCCCTTCCTGGGAAGGAACATTTCTGGAAGGTTTAAATGTGATCCTGACATCTTGGTTTGTTAAATTCAGCTCCAAAACTTGGCATCATGGCTAATTAGCTCAGCACCCATTCAGAATCTATAAATAACCCTAATTTGGGTCACAAAGCAGACTTTACCCCCTCTTGCATCCCTCATGGCGAGAGCGCTCTGTACTTTCTCCTCTTTTCTTCTCTTAATCTGATAAAGTCTCTCTAAACCTTACCCTCTAGTCTATGTATTTTAATTCTTTAAATTCATAAGACAAGAACCCTGAGTACTCTAAGCTTATTGGTGTATTGACAAGGAACCTCAAAATTCCTCTTTCAGGTGCTGATACTATAAACACATAATGTTTCCATTTTGTTAGAGATGTTAGGTGTCTAACATCTCTATAATTAGGTGTCTAATTATAACAAAAGAGAAGAGAACCAGGGACTGGGAGGTTGACTCAGTGGAAAAGGCACCTGCTGTACTACTCTGAGGACCTAAGTTAGAAAGCTCAAGGTCCTGTGTAAGAGCTAGAAGCTGTAACAGCCTTCTGTAATCCCAGTCAACCTATGGTGAGAAGGGACACTGAGACAAGAGAATGTCCCAAAACCTTGTGAACCAAGTAGCCAGGCAATGGAGTGGTGAACAACAACGAGAGATTCTGCTTCAAAGGAGATAGAAGATGTCTTAACCACACACCTGGGATGAATTTCCAAATCAGACACAATTATGGGAGAAAAGGGTTTATTGAAGCTACAGATCTAGGGGAAGTTCCATAATGGAGAAAGAGATTGGCCTCCTTTCACAGTTCAAAGCAGAAAAAGAAACCCATCACTAGTATCACACTCACAAAAGCAAAATAAGCAGGGTTGGGAAAAGAGGAGGTGGGAGAGATTTCTTTTCCCTTTATACAGCCTTAGGATGGGGTCTTGAAACCCTATCCCAGACTTGTTGGCTTCCTGAGTCATCTCTGGAATTTCCTTCATGCCCTGCTATGGTAGTTTGAATGGATGTCCCCAACAGATTCAAAAGAGTAAAAGATTTGTCTCCAGCCTCCTGGCTGGAGGAGATGTCACCTTGGCCTGGCCTCCTAGGGTATTCTAAAGTGGATGTGAAATTCCAGTGATAAATATGCAAAATTCATTCAGAACTGGGAGTCCTGCCTTTTTGTTAGTTGAAGTTGGAGTGTGCTAGCTGGAGGTGATGGGTTTTTCTCTCTGCTTGGATCTGTGAAAAGGTGGCCAAACTTTCATTATTGAAACTTTACCTGTATCTGTTATTTTAATAACTACTTTCCTCCCAAAACTGTGCCTGGTTTGGAAATTTATCACAGTGGCATGTGGCTGACTACCACATATTTGGTACCAGAGTGTGGGATATAGCTGAGATGACTCTAACTGTGTGAATTTTGGTCTTCTGGAACTTGTGTGCTGAAGGAATGGACATGGACTTAGTGCTTGCAACTGAAGATGCTTTCCAGAGCGTTAAGCCATGTTTTATGGGCTATTCTGGTAAGAATTTGGAAATGCTAAGTGCAGAGAGAATTGCATTTGGAGGCTTGGCTTATGAAGTTTCTAAGGGGAAGGAGAGACTGCAGAAAACTTTAATAGAACTGTGTGCCTGGGCCAAGGGGTGGATGTGTCCTACTGCCCATGCCCAGAGAGTTTGACTGAGGTTGAATTTAAAAAATGGACTTTTGTACTTGTCTATGGATATGGGACTGAGAATTTAAGATTTAAAATTGAAAAAAAAAACCACCTCAAAGCAAGTGTAACTTACTGGCACAGAGACTGGCTTTTGATTATGGCTCAACTGCTTTACATTGAAACAATGAAGAGATGCCTGAGGTGTTTCCACCCAGGAAGGACAGAAAGATGGACTGTGAAAACTCTTTGAAAAGGAAGTAGCTGAAAGAAAGGAATCGGCTCTTCAAGGTCACGGTTCATTTTGTCCCTGAATTAACAATATGGCTGTGTCCTGCATACCTGGTATTACTTTTGGAAGTATGAGAAATGCATGCATGGAGTGGGTCATGAAGTGAACATAGTTCCAGGAGCCGCTGAGATCCGGATTATGGATCAGGCGTGAAGTCCCTGATTGGCCAGTGAAGCCATGGGAAGATGGACTATGGTTTGCAATGGAGACCCAGAGATGTTTCAGATATACCAGGACTGTGCAAGGGCTACCATGGAGTGCTATTGGTTTGGGATGGAAGGTTTCCCAGCTACTCACCTCAGGCATCCTTTCCATTGCTTCAATGTGGAGCAGTTAGGCTATCTTCCTTAAGATTGCTAGTGTGTTGACAATAGCAACTTCAGTAACCTAAAGCCAGTATCTGTGCCAGTAAGTTAAACTTGCTTTGAGTTTTTTCAACCTTAAATCTTAAATTCTCAGTTCAAGATCATTAGTGAAACACAACAGTCCATTTCTTAAATTTAACCTTGATTAAACTCTCTGGGCATGGGCAGTAGAATGCAGTCAGCTATTATTTCAGCAACACAGTTCTAATAACTTTCTCTTCAGTCTCTCCTTCCCCTTAGAAAGTTCACAAGCCAAACCTCCAAATGCAATTCTTTCTGTATTTAGCATTTTCAAATTCTCATCAAAATACCCCCATAAAACTTGGCTTACTGCTCTGGAATGCGTCATCAGTTGCAAGTACCAAGTTCATGTCCATTCCTTCAGCATACACATTCCAGAAGACCAAAATCCACGTGGTCAGATTCATCTCAGCTATATCACTCTGGATCCTGGTACCAAAACTGTATTAGTCAGAGTTCTCTAAAGGAACAGAACCAACAAAAAAGAATTATAGTAAACAAAAAGGGGAATTATTGGATTAGCTTATGGCAGTACCACAATAGCAGTCTGCAAGCCCTAGAGTTAAGGAACTGGTCACAGCTCAGTCCATGTGGCTGGATGTTTTAGCAGTCCCAAACCAGCACTGAAGGCGTAAAGGCTTCCTGGGGAGCCACTGGTCTTCAGTCCAGGCTGGAAGGCTGAGGAAGCTTCCTTCCAATGCTAACAAAGAGATGGATGACAAGCACCAGCAGCCAAGCAGGCAGGGAGGCAGGGTGAGGAGTTTGGGGGATTGGAGGAAAGAAGATTTCTTTTTCCTTTATATAGCCTTAGGGTAGCATCTTGCAACCCTATCCCAAACTTGTTGGCTTCCTGAATCTCTGGAATTTCCTTCCTGCACTGCCCTCCCAGGAGCGGATGTTCATTTCTATCTTTCCTGAGATTCCCTACATCCTGTACCCTACTAAGAGGCTGCCTTCCTGTAAACAACATCAAAGACCCACCCAAGATAATTAAAA
Source organism: Zapus hudsonius (assembly GCA_004024765.1). NCBI lineage: Eukaryota > Metazoa > Chordata > Mammalia > Rodentia > Dipodidae > Zapus > Zapus hudsonius. The sequence continues at coordinate 17,183 of PVHP010016545.1, forward strand.
AGATCAAGTTGACAATAAAACCTTACCATCACAGTGAGGGACAACCTGCAAGTTGCCCTCTGACATCCACATGTGTGCCATGGCATACCTGCTCCCCTTCCATTACATAAATTTAAAACATTTAAAAATAGAAGGTAGAACTCTCAACATGAATGCAACATTGATTTTCTTTTGAAATCAGGGATGACATTTAGACTCTGGTGTCAAATAACATGGTATTGGATTTTCAGCTCAAAGAAAGTACAAGAAGGTACCCCAAGTGACTATTTTTGAGATGGGCAATGTTGCTATTTCATTGGTCATCTTTGTGGGAGAAATTTTTATTGCATTTCTAAGCTCCTAAGTCTCACTATAGGCATAAAATTAGGTTTAGTGGCTACTGGAGTCTTAGAATCTCAAGTGAATAGTTGCAGAGTGAAGTGCAAGATGGATGAACCTTCTGCACGTGGCTTCCATAGACATTTTGAGCTGAGCTTCAGCTCAGATCAAGCTGGGTAGATGTTTTGTTGTGTTATGTCCATGTGCTTGATCTCAGATTAGACAGAGAATGATTTAAAAATCCAGGTAGAGAGAGATGGAATTCTAATGCAAAAGTCATCAAGTCTATCCTTGAAACCCAGCAGTCGGGAGGCAGAAATTCATTCAAAATATTCTATCCAGAATTTTATAGCATGGAATCCAAATAGTGCAGAAGTGTGTATAGTTCTCCTATAGGTTTGCTGTGATAGACAGGTTAGGTTTAATTCACAAATATGAAGGGTTAGAGAGTAGGATGTCAAATGGCTTAAGATAAAGAGCAAGATTTAGAATAGTTTCCAGCACATAGCAAATTCTTAATAAATGTTTGTTGCATCATGGTAAAAAGTCTAACTTTACCCATATCCTCTCCCATTTGCTGTTAGCACACTTGACTATCCTATCTGTTACATGAAGATCATAGGAGTTATACGTCATGATGTTTTAACTTCCTTTCCTGTGCCTGTAAGCAATCAGGCACATATCCTCTCTCTTTAAGCACCACCACTTCTGAGTCCCAGGGAGATTATCAACTTTGCTATGTGCTCACTCACCCTTACAGGACACCATACTCACAAATTAGATTTCATCAGTGGTGAAAACTTTTTCTCTTTGAAACATGCTGCTGAGAAAATAAAAAAAGAAGATCACAGAATAGATTCACAAAGCATATATCCAACAAGACATAGAATAAAGAACACTTAATCACTTATTAATAAACAAAAATATCCAAACCAGCAAATGAGAAAACAATTTCAACAGACACACACATGTACATATATAAAATATTTAAAGTGATCAGCATCTGGGAATTATAAATTAAAACCATAAGAAGATACCACAATAGATCCATTAAAATGTTTAAAATTTTTAAAAATGGACAATACCAAATGTTTAGCAATATGTATGACAACTTGAACTCATATATACTGTTGCTAGGGGGAACATAAAACAATTACTTGGAAAACAAGTAGGCAGTTTCTTAAAAAGTTTAGCACATGACTGAGTAGTCATTCCACACTTTCCATTTACCCAAGGGAAATGCACAGGTCCACTCAATCATCATATATAGCTTATTTATAACAACTTTAAAAAATAATAAGCAAAATGGATGTAGTCCTCCTTTTATCATCATAAGTACATTATTATATTGTGACCCAGCCAACCATTTTCCAGTGAAGTGAAGAGTCATGTCTTATGTTTAAAAACCATAAAATCCTATATTGTGATCAATATAGTGATTTAATTGTGATTTAAAGAAAAGTTTGGTACTTCTCTTGTCTGTGGCTTGGTGTGCTCTGCAGTCGGGAACATGCTTATGCTATTTCTGAGATGTTGTTATTATATCTCCCTTTAATAATTTCCTTACTTCTTGATCCACACACTGTTGGGCTGTTACAGGAAACTGAGTCACACAGAGCCGTCGCCAGAGAGACTGTAGAGAATCAGAAAATTTATTCATATTGACATGGACTCAGGAGAATGACTTCCAAAACCTGAGTGCTGAGCTCTGATGGCTCAGAGTTTTTATAGACAGTATTACAGGTAGTTTGACATCATCTTGAGTTCCTTATAGTATTGGTGGGTTACACGTTTCTAAGGTTCCATGATATTGGGCACAAACAGAAAATTCCTTAGCAATAAATCAGTGATAAGAAAGTACAAATGTAGAACAGAAAGCTACTTGTTCAGAGGTGTTTGTGCCTACTGCTGCACTGAACAGGTAACATACAAGCAGGGTGTAGTACAGATAGGGAGGAGACTCAGTTATGCTGTCTTCCTGGTAAAGGCTGTTCAATAGGAACTTATGTCTTAAAGTATCACTTGAGTCTGGTTTCTTTGTTAAATTTCTTCTGGACCACTATTAAGGGTCCATTGACTGAGTTGAGGCTGATAACTTTGTAGCAGGACTAGGTTTTTGCCTTCCTGTTCAATCTATAAGAATAAACAGATAAATATGTGAATGTTTAAAGGAAAGACATCCTGTGCTCCTGCACTTGTAACTGATGGGCTGTGTGCAATTGGGTTGTCCCACTTGGCTGCTTAGCTGGGTTAAAGTTGGCTCAGATTTTCCAGGAAATTTATGTATTTAGCTTTAAACAAAAATTTTTCTACAATAAGATTGTTCCTTGGATACAGAACAAAATCCCAAGAAGGTAAAGGTAATAAAAAGAATACTGAGACAAAAAGGTAGCTTTGCCCAAAGTCCAAAGTGATAGATGTCATTGAGAAGCCTGCTTCTCCTCCCAGCCTGGCTCTCTGGCTATCTTGTCCAGCATGCTTGGTGGGATCAAGAGCTCTTCTGTTTTTCAATATAACATACGGGCTAGTAACCTCCAAAGTCAGCCCAGTCATTTCACTTCTAACCAATCGGGGCAAGCCTTTTTGGGAATCTAAAGAAATTAGCATAGCTCCTTGTGAGCAAATGATTGATGTCGGCACATCTATAATGTTACACATCATTTCAGGGTCTTTGCTATTCTGCACTCATGATGCAATCCCTGATCTAAGTAGTAATAGGATATTTCATCAAGCTAATCAGGATAATTTGAGGAGAATTTAGAAAGATATTAGATAACAAATTACTGCCAACTTGGTGAATGACAATAGGAGAAATTTTACTTACACATTTAAGGCTATAAGTCTGAAAATAATACCATTGGCCTAATATCACAGTGTCACACTCCCTCTGGATCCTCCAGAGGAGAAATAGTACCTTGTCCATTCTGGCTTCTTGCTTTATTTCCTTGACCTGAGGCTGCCTCACTACATTTTGTCTCCATGGATGCAGTGTCTTCTGTCACACCTGGGTCTTCTCTATTTATCTTAAGGCACAAGGATAATCTCATGTGAAAATCTTTAATCACATTTGCTGAAACTTTTTCTTCATAAGACAGAATTTGTATGTTCCAAGGTATCTGTGGTCAACTCTCAGCGTACTAAGGGTGTACTTATAAAGTAAGCAAGATCCAATAAGAGATCAATATGGGAGAGTTAGGTAGGGTTCCCAGGTTCTACTTCTACTCAGGTGTGAAGGAAAACGTGGAGGTTTGCCCCTGTGATCTGAAAGGAGAGTCTCCTGAAGAAGATTTCCCCTAGAGAAATGATCCTTTGTTTGAAGGGACATCACCAACTCAAGGCATCTTTGGAAAGAGGCAGAGGAATAAACACCCTGACATTATTCTTTTCTTTCTTTACAGTCTGTTTGCCACCAAGTGAACCCAACAAGTTAAGTGGATACTGCTGGAGTCTATGGAAGTCCAAGCACACTGCAGAGTAGACAGGCTAGTGTATAGTTCAGAGAGGGCAGTGAAATGTTCTTGACATCCAGTAATGTCTCACACTATTATGTATGGAATATTTCAAACAATTTTTTCTTTGCAGAAGTATCAGCTTTGTGTATCTTTGCACATGGAGATCCATTTATATCACTACTATACCTTGCAATAATGAAGAATGGAGGGGACAGAGTTCACCAGAGAGACTGAGGAGCGCCCCTGCCTCCTCTCAGTCAGAACACGGTGCATTAAGGCAGCTGTGGGACAAAGGCTGAACTCCATAGCACCTCTGTGATGTTACCTAGTCCTTCCAATTTTTGGCCCATCAAAGGGCCACAGTAACCCCGGGGCTGCTAGATTTGAAGATGAGGAACACCTCTCGGAGACTGAAGCAGTAATGCTCAGAGCATCAGAAACTAAATGACTCACCCCTTTCTGCCTTCCCAACCTCTTTTCTGTTTACCTCAATCTGCAGCTATATTATACTTCTCAAAAACTCTACAGTTTTAAGTCACGTCAGTTCACAGTTTTGTATTTGTATTGCATACCACTTCTGCCTCAAACAGGACATTTTGAAATTTAACTGGGATGATGATGTTGTCCACATGGTAATGGCTTTGGCCCCCAGCTTGGTTTTACTGACAGGTAGTAGAATCCTTGAGATACAGGGTTAGTGAGAGGTTTTCGGGGTCATTAGGGTCATGCCCTCAAAGGTGATTATGGCACCTCGGCACCTTCTGTTTTCTTTCTTTTGCTCTCTGGTGAATATTCTGTCACATGTTTTTGCCATGTTTTGGTGTGACAAACAACTCCACAACAATGGGATTAAAGTATCATGGACTGAAACCTCTAAAATTGTGAACCAAGATAAAATCTCTTTATAGGTTGATCATCTCATGTGTTTTCTATACTAATAGGAAGCTGGCTGGAACAGATAGTTTAATATCCAGGATTTTCCAATCTTAGTCCTTGTTCCAATGTGATCAATAAACTTCTACTTTCATATGTTACTACGTAATGTATTGTAACAGACATGTCTATGCCCAGTGACATTCATCTGATCTTCTCTTCCCACTTAAACCCATCCCTGAACTTACCATCTCTGAGGCTAGTCATTTTCTCTGCGACAGAACCTCTTATCTGATTTTACTCCTGACCATTGCCCCAATCCCACTCCTAATCTGCTCCTGAATGAGTTTATATGTTAATGCAGAAAAGTGAGAATTTAGCCAGGCTTACAATGCTACAGGAAGCATAGTCATCATTCCCAGAGGAGCTGCTGAGCTGGGCTCAAGGATATAGATTTTGGCCCTAAGTTTTAGAAGGACAAAGGGATAGTAGTTGCATTATGTGAAATGATTTCTAAGCATAAAGAGCATTTCCCTTCAAATGGGAAAAATGTAAAAATTTCTTAAGTATTCCTTTAATAGAAAAGTAGTCGTGTAGACAAACCCAAGATCATAAGTGATCCTCAGAGGTTAACCCAATTAATCCCCAGTGTGACCTTGACATAATTTTCTGCTCATTGTTGCCCCTGAGTCAAGAAGATTGACATTTTCAATTGAGGCTTGGCATATAAAGCACATGTACAAATTGTTAAACTGCAATGGAGTTGATGTCCATTTTTCTAGGTATTTTTAAAGCCAATAGTTGTTTTGAAAATCTGAAGGAAGCCCTCTTACCTCAGAAAAATGAATACTTATATATAAAAATTTGGCATACTATTTTAGGGAGCTTAGTGAACAAAGGGCATAGTATTTAATAGCCAGGTATTAAAAATATTAACAACTCTTGGTAGCTGTTCAAGAGAAGAACACATTGCATATACATTCTCCACATTCTAGAATTTTATTTCTGGGATTATTTTCCTTCACTGAATGTTACTTTAAAAAAATATTGACAACCTTCATAAAGATACATAATATACCATGATGGCGCTTCCCTCCCTTCACCTTCCTATTGAATAATCTTTCATGTCTTATCTCTGTGTTCACCTAGATAACACCTACACCCCCTAGGTATTTTATGACAGAGATTTGAGTTACACAGGTCATGCTTAGCTGATGCTTCCTATTATGTCTAGCTCTGAAGCATTCTAATGTCCTCTTGAGATTGACTGTCCAGATGACCTAAGGAATTCATTTTATATCCAGATTCTTGTAGCTTCCTGGGACCCCAAGTCCCTATGGACTTGTATGAGTCTCTCTGTCCCCACATCCACACGCATGTCATTACCATCATAACCTCTATGTTTCAAGATGTCCTCTTTTGAATAGAATCACTTTGAACTCATTTATGCTGTCTCATGCCCTTTACCAAAGTAGATAAGATCGTAATTATATTCATGTCCTAGCTTGAGCAACTTAAGTATTGATTTTACAGTAAATTTTCCAATAAGAAGTGGAAAATCTGTGATGACGAAAATGGACCCAGCATTGTGATATCAGAATCATCACATTTTAACTAAGTATCACTAGCTGTTGGCTTGATATTTTGACCCATTACCACCTAGTCGGTCCCACAGTGCTCCGTGACATCCCACATGCACGCTCTCTGAACAGAGGACATTTCAGCAATGACTCCATATTGCCTCATTCATGGTAGGCCCCAGGGATGGCTTCTTCACTACTCATTGGCATTTGTTTAGTCTTACAAATATCAAATTCCTTTAGTTTTCTAATAGGTTTTCCTTTCCTTCAGACTTCAGGAGAAAGTTATATTCCTCAGTTTGTACATCAGAGGGAATGTCAGCACTACTGAGCTCTTCTGCTCTGTTGTTATCTTCTCAGCTCTTCTTTTGTAACTGTGGCAACTATTTTACTTCATATCTGACTATTTCTTTGTGCACGTTTTCTATTCAAATGTGTTATATTGTACCTGCATTTGTAATTTACATAAGTTGTCAATTATGTTATTGTGCTATGGAAATACTAGTTGCCAACCATATTTAGTTACTGAGGACAGTGACATTTCTTTTCACAGAATAATGAAGACGTTGCTGGTGGGGTGCCTCTCTTCCAGCCAATGGCTTAGGAACCTGATTCTTCTGACTTGTGGCTCCCCCAACATCCGATGCTCTAGCTCCCAAGGTCATTCACAAGGTTGCTCCACTCAAGACAGCTGAAAAGGGAAAAGAGCCAGAGAACAATAAATCACAGATTGATTGTCTGTAGTCCATATATTTTCCATAGAATTTCAGGCAGAAACTCTCATAAAGGATTCCCTCTTATCAATAAACGCTTTCCTCTAGAGACTGGGTTTTAGCTTTACAGAGTGCATGGGTTACTTTGATGTTCAAAGCTCCTTCAAAAATATCTCATAGTTGAACAAACCTTCACTCACAACTAGTATTTACACATTACTATGGTCATCAAACATTGCTTTGAATTTTCTTTGCAAATACTCGAGTAAGCTCTTTAGAGAGGAGGGTTTTGTGTTATACGAAAACAGTAACACACACACACACACACACACACACACACACACACACACACACATCAAGTCAAAACAAACCAAGTCAAACCCCAAACAACAACAAAGAAGATGTGAAAATTTTGTGTTTTAATTCAGGTATATCTTGTATAACGTTTTTGTTTGTTTGTTTGTTTTTTGTTTTTGTTTTTTTTTCCCAGATAGGAATCGGCAATAGACCAAAGGCATAATTCCATCCAACTCCTGCTTTGTGAACTAGTGAATTTATTGCTCCTAGCAGCATAGGTGAGGGGTTCCTTACATGAGTTTGAGTATTCCAATGCAGCTACATTACTAAAAACTCCCTCCCTGCACAACAGCTACCTCCACACCATCCTTCTATCTCCCAAATTCTCTGATGACCTCCTTACCCTCTGTCAGTCTCCCAGATTGACTCTGATGCCTTCACTCTCATTCTACCTCCCAGATTGTCTGATGACCTCCTCACCCTCCTTCTACCAAGGAATACTAATAAGCCTAATATTATGAGGTTCTCATGCAGCTCATCAAATCTACTGTGATTTCTAAATGGTAATATTTTATTCTGCAAGAGTATCAGAGGAAACTATTGTCCAAGCTCAAAGGAGAGTATCAATAATTTTGACACAAATGTCTGAGAAGGGTTCATATTTATTGCATGTGTGTGTGGGTAAGGAAGAAGGAAAGAGCATTACAAAAGGAAAGAAAAAAATTACAAATCTTAAAGGTGTGAAAAAGCAGAGCAAGTGCTTCAACAGAATGGCTATCGCATCCAGGCCAGGGGTCAGATTTACAAATCTTTCATATCATGTCATGTCTAGATTTAATCCTGTTGCCTGAAGCCTGGAATCCTATGCAGGTTTTACAAATGGAACAGCAGGGCTCAAGCACAGTTTGGTAATTCAGCTGAACTTTGCATGCTTACATTTTATGCTTTGTATAATTCTCTTGATGATACAACTGATTTTTATTTGTCACTGTCATTTTGAAACCCATATGAAATGATGTAACATTTTCTTGCAAAGTTTGCAGCTACATACAGCCAAGAAATGTTATTATATTTACCACTCAGCTGAGAAATATGCTACCTGGGTGGGTTCTTGCTTAGCATTATGAAACATTAGAGCTTTTTATTAATTTTTAAAATATGCTTTCATGTTGCGTTTTGTTTTCTCTTGATGTTTTAAGTTTTAACTCTCATCATGTGCAGTGTGATACAAACCCCTAGTGATCATCATTTTACATCCTGATTCACTAATTTCACATTAATATGATTGGTTTTGGCCAAATCAGTAGGCAAAAATAGCACTCGCAACTTGTCAATCAGTTTAAAAACAAATGCTGAGCTAATTAAGACTTTCCTTGATAACAGGAACTCAATAGATGCACCAGAATCTTGAGTCAGAGTACAGTACCCTGGTCTTCATAGGCTTGGCAGGGTGAGCCATGGGGTCTCCGGCGACTGTAAGGTAGAAAATAGTTAAGACTAGGGACAGACAGTGGAAAATCGAGGAAGCTGATATGCAGATGATGCAAGCAGCTTTTCAGATTACCAGAATCAGAAGGCAAGTTTAAAGCCCAACTCATTATAGGGCTATTCTAAGATTCTAGCTGCTATAGACGAGCTTTGAACAGCTTAGTGAGACTAAATCCAGATCCAAGGAAAGTTACCAGCAGGGGACTGTCAGGCAGGAGTGCCCAAATGACAAAATCGTTGTGGCTCATGCAACATTTTATGATTGGAACCTAGACTGAGTATACTTGCTAGAAGAAGCATGCTTAGAAAGTAACTCTAAGGGACTTTGTTAGTTATGTCCTTCCCCATAAAAAGCAGAATGTGTCTCAGAGCCAGAAGAGAGAAAATCGTGATGAGCGTGCCCTGGATCCCTGATTGTGAGAGTTAGAGAGAGGTGAGCCACATGTGTTCTCTGGTCACTGTCTATGCTCATTAGTCAGACGATTAAGCCTGTGTGGGAGTTTGTCATCTATGGGAGAAAGTTCACAAGAGTTCAAAGTGTTGCTTGCTGTTTGTGACAAGGTGAGGCTGACCGAGCCAAGCTCGTGTGTCTAAACCTTCACACCAGACTGCTTGTTTCATTTTACTTATTATAGATAATTCCCCTGCCATTTCAATATAATTTTCTCAATTGGATTGTCTATTCTCACTGTCCCAATTCTCCTGTTATGCAGTTGATAACTTCTCACAGTTTGTCTTCTATTACTAAGATTTTAGTTTGTAAGTAACCAACAGCTTCCAAGTTGTCAAATCTAAGATTATTTGTTTAGTTCTGGACATTCTGTTTTGATTGACATGATTATTTTCTTTCATCTCCCTTCCTATTCTCTAAGTTTTTCTTTATCTATTTTTCTTCTTACATATTGGAAAGGCTCTTTTGACTACCTATACATTCCTTACCTGGGCAATATCGACCTCTAGTCCCAGAGACTTTGCCATTTGCCTGTCAATAATATCAGAATTGATCTTTTGGGGCCAGAGGCCCCCAAAAGACTAAACTTGTGTGTTCAGGGTCCCAGTGATCAATGCAACTGTTGTACCCTTTGAAGGCTGATGCACACTGAACTCAGCATCCTTCCTTCTAAAACTGTCCACATTTCTACTCACATACTACTTACTCTGTAGTATCACAGTCACACCCTCACCCATGCTATGAATATGTTGGCCAGGCATCCCCAATCTGTCATGTCTTTTTTCTTTGGTTTTTTTTTTTTTGTTTGTTTGTTTACCATACATAGTTAAGCCACAATGAATTTTTTCCTTTTTTTCTTTTTTGCTTATTGTCTGATTTGGTAATCCCAGCTCTTTCTTTTAATACTAGCCAGACTGGCTAAAGATTACTCTTAATCCCTTCTGTGGGAGTTATGTTCCTTGCTCATGTGGCAGATAAGAGATTAAATATAATTTATGGAATGATACTGTTTCAGTCAGCTTCATGTTGCTGGAACAAAGAACTTGGCCCAAAGCACTCTGTAGGAGGAGAGTTTACTTTGTCTTACAGAGTCAAAGGGAAGCTCTATGATGGTATGAGCAAGACTAGACATCACCTCCTCGTCAATATCAGGTGGACAATAGCATCAAGAGAGTGTGCCAAACACTGGTAACAGGAAGCTAGCTATAACACCTATAAGTCTGGTACTAACAATACACTGCCTCCAAGAGGCTCCAATTCCCATATTGTCATCAGTTGGGACCTAGCATTCAACACATAAATTTGTGGGGGACACCTGACTCAAACCACCACAGATAGAAAATTCATCTCTCTCTCTCTCTCTCTCTCTCTCTCTCTCTCTCTCTCTCTCTCTCTCTCTCACACACACACACACACACACACACACACACAAACACACTCTCGGTCTCATGTAGCCCAGGATGGCCTCAAAATTGCTGTGCAATTGAAGATGAACTTGAATTTCTGATCATCTTGTTTCTACTTCCAAAATGCTGTGATTATAAGATGTATGCCACCATGCTTGGTTTACATCATATCAGTGATCAAACCAAGACTTTGTGCTTGCTAGTAACTCTAATAACTAAGATACTTTTCCAGATCCCAAACTCCTTGTTTATATTCTAAAGTTGTAGTTAAAATGGGTTGCCAGGAAGTGATTAGATGAATGTAATAGAAGAAGACACCCAGAATCAGACTTAGATTAAACCTTAATATATATTAGAGGTGGCTCGTTATATAAATAGAAAAGAGAAATTTAACCCCCTTATTTTACAATGTACTCACAAACATTATCTGGGAAGATCAAAATCTAACATACAGGGATAGAGAGATGGCTTAGGTGCTAGAGCTTCTTGCTTACAAAGCTTGATAGCCCAGTTTTGATTCCCCAGTATCCACATAAAGCCAGATGCAGAAAATGGTACATAAATTTGGAATTTGTTCTCAATGGCAGGAGGTCCTGGCATGTCCATGCTCAATCTTTCTCCATCTGCTTCTTTCTTTCTGTCTGTCTGTCACTCTCTCTTCTCTGTCTCTCAAATAAAGAAAGAAAATATTCTAAAAATCTAAATTGTGTAACATGAAAGTTTAGTACTAGCTGAGTAAAATAGAACTGTAGTTATAGAATGAATTCTGTTTTTTCACTACTAAGGATTGAACCCAGGATTTGTGCATGTGAGACAAGAGCTCTATCATGGAGCTCCATGTTCAGCCCACAAAATAAATTCTTAAACCATAAAGGGGAAGAAGTGATAAATTTTAAATGGCATTAAAAGTTTCTAAAGATTCCAACAGATATTGAACAATAAATTTAAGTCTTACAATATGTACTCTGAAGACAGTTCAGTCAATAATGCACCTGCTGCACAAGTATGAAGATTAGATTTGAAATCACCAGAACCCATTCAAATGCCAGGTATGGTGGTATGTACCTGACTCCAGCACTAGACAGGTGGAGACATGGGATTTGGGGCCAAGCTGGCTAGCTAGACTAGCTGACTTGGTGAGCTCTGGGTTCAATATCAGACCCTACTTCAATAAATAAGGTGGAGAGTAATACAAGAAGACATCTTACATTGACCTCTGACCCTCACATGCATGTGTGCACTTATATGGACACTTGCCACACATATGTGCACCATCATATATATGAACATGCACACTTGCACATGTCTAAAATAAACAGAGAATATGTTTGAAACTGTTATAAATTAAAGCATGCTCTAGAATATACAAATGAAGAAGCAAATGAGTCAAGAGAAAGATGAGCAAGCGTGTCATAGAAGAGGAAATCTGAATTGTTAATCACAAGATGTTCAACCTCAGTCATTGTAGATGAAGTATGAATTAAAAATAGGACACCATTTTTCATGATCAGATTTTCAAAAATGACATTTGGGCAATACCAAGTGTTGGTGGGGCTATGAAGAAAAGAAAAGGTAGAAGTGTTAGTTGATAAAACCACATCAAAAAGGATTTTAGCATTCCTTTACAAAGGTAAATTCATACTCAATTACACATAAATTTCACTGCTATGTCCTATAATGTGATACATACAAGGGTGTTCATGGCATCTTCAAATAGGAAACAAACTAAATGTCCATCAGTAGGATAATGCATGGACAAAAGATAATACATAGCAATTGGGAAATTAAAAACACCTAGAGAATGATCAGAGAACTGATCAGAAAATCAGTATCTGCAGAAGTCATATTATGTATCAGACACTGTTTTTATCTCTTTGTAGTCATTGACTTGCTCAGCATTACACAGCTAAAAAAATGACAGTGACCTAAGGTTGAAACCCAGGCACTGTGATTCTTGAATCCAAGCTTCAACTACTGTTATGCTGCTTCTCAAAGTTATACCTCGTGAAGCTTGTACTGTTTGAAAGAAGTGCACAAGAGCTGGGTGTGGACCCCCATGTGTAATCCAGAACTGAGGAGGCTGATGCAGGAGGACAGAGTTCCAGGACAGGCTGCTTATGTAATGAGACTCTGTCTCAAATAACAGCACAACACAAAACAAACAAAAACAAACAACCCCCACCAAAGATGCATACGTGAAACACAATATACATTACTCACCATTAAAATACATTTGTAAATATTTGAAATGTGGGAGCTGATACACTGTCTGATGATGCTGATTGTTAGGAATGGGGAAGAGGTATTTTGGATGATGGAAACAAAGAGGCTTTGGATGTTCTTGCTGTTTTGTCTATAAGAAAATAACTTGAGGTTCTGAGGAGATGGCTAAGTGGATAAAGTGCTTGCCATACAAGTGCGTGCACATTCACAAACCCACATAAATTCAGGAAATGGTGGTACATGTCTGCAATCACAGCAGTTGAGAGTTGAATATATGGGCTCGCTGGGGCAGCAGGCTAGCTAAAATGGCTAAGTCAGAGAGCTCTGCATTCAAGTAAGAGCCCCTGTCTCAGTAAATGAACTGGAGAGCAATGGATGAAGACACACAAAGTCCTCCAGCCTCCACACACATGCATACAAGTGCATATGCACTTGCATATCAATGTGACCATACACATATAAACACATACAGACCCCCCACACTATAAAAGGAAATAACTTGAAACTTTATAACCAATTAATTGACAGTTACACATTGTGATTACTTAACTTTTAATGGAATTATCATTTCAAATTTTCTTAAAATTGCTTAACTAGTGTGGTGGTTTGAATTAGGTGTCCCCCATAAATTCCTGTTTGGATGCTTGGTTCCCAGCTGATGGCAATTTGGGAATTGGAACCTTGCTGAAGAGGTGTGCTGTTGGGAGTGGGTGTATGGGTGTTATAGCAAGCTTCCTCTTGCCAGTGTTGGGCACATTCTTCTGCTGCTGTCATCTATGTGATGCTGGCCTGGAGGTGATATCCTGTCTCTGCTTGCTGTGCTCTGCCTGCCTGGGTCCTGAGAACCAGTGCAGGGTTGCATTGCATAAAAATGGACTGGTGTGAGCAGATGGTGATGACACAGAAAGAAATGAAATATTTAATCCAAAACTGCTGCCATTCAGCTGCAATTGTTTTAGAGATTACGACCATTCAGATTGGGTCAGGTGATCTGCTTTGGGACAGAAGGAAGAATGCAGACTCTTTTGAAGGGGCTGATGACTGAAGGAGTGTCTTGCTCTTCAAAGTAAGCATTATTCTCCCCTGGATTAACAAGTCGGTAGCCCACCCATCTATAACAAATTTTGGAGTATAACAAATACAGGAAAGGGAGTTTTTTGGATTTGTAACACAGCTTTTTTTTTTTAAATGGCCATGGGCAATGTTAAAGCAGGCATGTTGGATTTCCTATAGAGGATCAATGGAGCCATGAGAATGAACTGTGGGTTGCAGTAGAGACCCAATGGAGATATCAGGCCTATGAGATGGCTGCCAAAGAGAGCTGCTAGCAATGGATGAAATTTTCCAGGACTGTTTGTAGCCTGGCTGGAGGGGTGGAATTGAAACTCCAGAGACCCATCACTGACTAGAATGATCAGACTTGGAGTTAATATCCAGCCTCTGCTCATACCATGCTTTCTCCTGCCATCATGGAGCTTCTCATTGAATCTGTAAGCCAAAATGAATACTTTCCTCCCACAAGCTGCCTTTGGTTGGGTGTTTTATGCCACCAATGAGAAAGTAACAGCAAAGCAACAGCAATAATGTACCAGGAGTGGCATTATTGCTACTAGAATCCTATGTGGCTTTTGGCCTTTTGGAACAGATTTGTGGGACAAATGTGGAAGGATTTGAAACTGTGGCCTAGAGTCACCTTGCAGTGCTATAAGTAGAGTCTGATGGACCATTTTGGTCAGAATTTGAGAGACCTAGATTCAGAAAGAAGTGTGGGCTGTGAGGTTTGGCTCATGACAGGAAGAAAGAGCATTGTCCAGACTGGGCTAGAAGAAGTTTGTGTGTGATACTAACTGTGTCCATGTCCTGAGGACGTGCAGGGTTGTATTGCATAGAAATGGATTGGTGTGAGCAGATGGAGATGGCATAGAAAGAAATGAAAGTTTCAGGCTGGAGACGGTGCCTGTTCATTTGTAATTGTTTTTAAAATACTTTATTTATTTGCAAGGACACACAACACACACACACATACACACACACACACACACAGAGAGAGAGAGAGAGAGAGAGAGAGAGAGAGAGAGAGAGAGAGAGAGAGAGAATGACCATGAGCATGCCCTCTGCAAACAAACTCAGATGCAAGCCTGTTTGTCCATCTGTCTGTAAATTGTCACTGGGCAACTGAAAGTGGTCAAGCAGGCTTTTAAAGCAAATTCCCTTAACCTCTGAGTTATCTCTTCAGCTTATGTAGTTGTCTGAGAGATCACCACCATTGAGATTGGGCCAGCTATTCTGCATTGGGGCAACAGGAAGAATTCTGACTCTTGAAAGTAGAGATTCCAAATGTTGGTGTGTTTTGCTCTTAAAAGTCAGCTTTATTCTCCACCCTTGGATTAACAAATTTGGTAGCCTATTTGGTACTATGGAATGTAAAAATTCTAGAAAGAAAGGATCATTGAATGTGCAGTGTGATTTTGTTTTTTGGAAATGGCCACTGGGTGATGTGATGCAGGCTTATTGGATTCCCTGTGTGGAAGCCAGATGGAGCCACAGCATGGAGAAACTGGTTTGCAATGTAGACGGTGACCTTGCTGGAGGCGGTGTGTTGTTGAGGGTGGGTATATAGGAGTGATAGCCAGCGTCCTCTTCCCAGTGTTGGACACACTCTCTTGCTGCTATGGTCCATGTGATGTTGGCCAGGAGGTGATGTCCAGCCTCTGCTCATACCATTTTTCCCCTGCCGTGGTGCTTCCCCTTGAGGTGGTAAGCCAAAATAAACACTTTCCTCCCACAAGCTGCTTTTGGTCAGGAGATTGATGCTAACGATGAGAAAGTTAGCATCAAATTGTTTTTAGAACAAAGGGTGAGCTTGGCATGATTTTATAAGAAACATATAGAGTGGACGATATACACAGTGGTATGTTTGTTGTGGGATTTTTTTCCAGTGGTATGGTTATAGGTAGGTGTTCTATGACCTTCTTTATGGTTTGTTTTTTTTTTTTTGCATGTCTATGTGTGTGTGTTGTGGAGGACAGAGGTCAACATTGGGTGATTTCTTCTATTGCTCTACATCTTATTCTTGGAGACAGGGTCTCTTGCGGAACCTAAATCTCATTGATTCAGCTAGATTAGCTAATCAGTGAGCCCAGGATCCTCCTTACTCTCCCGAGCACTAGGATTACAGGCCTACACTGCCATGGCCTTTATGCTTGTATGGCAAGTACTTCTCCAACAGAGTTATCTTCCTAGACCTCCTTTATTCATTGGAAAACAGTAACATAATAGAAAAATAAAACACAAAATAGCGATTAGGTTATTTTCCCCAGACATGCCACTGATAAATGCAGCATTTTGACTTCAGACAGTTTGATCCTAAATGATGCCCTTTACCATTGCTTTAGTGGAAAAAATTTCCAAACTTCTCTAACTTCTTCAATTCCCACATCCTTTTCTCTAGATCAGACTTTAGCAATATATCTCCTGAAAGGGAACAATAGTTCTACAATTAGCTTCTTTCCTAGCTTATTGTTTGTAATCCTCCCTGCAATATGTTGTTAAGTTGTCTTTCTGCAGGAGCAGTCTCTTTATGTCACTTCACTTCCAATCATCTTTGGTACAAAGGCCAAATTTCTCAGAAAAAACAAGATCCTCTTCTTGTGGTCAGTTTCGCTTTGATCTTGTGCCTCATATCTTCTGCAGCAGCTTAGCTGTGACTCTTTTCTCCAATTTTAGCAAATCTTCCAAGAGCATCAATGATGAGAACAAGCTTGGGCTGTTCCTGTAATGAGTCTCCTTTCCTAAACCCCCTTTCATTCCCACCCGTTTAGCCTGATTGACCCCTACTCAACCTTAATAGGACAACATTTTAGATTGAAAGTGTGAACTTACCCATACTTCTTTAGCTGAGGATACAGTATAACCATGCCCATAGTCTTATACATAACCCTATCAGGTCATCAATTATCTGACCAGTGTTTTCAAAGCTTTAAGGCTTTAGGCTTTAAACCCAAGTCTGATTTTAGGGAGTGCTTTGAAGTTTCTAAGGAATTAATGTTTCTTGGATTCTTTCTATCTCCTTAGATTGGATTTAGTAATATGTTCCCTGAACATTTGGCCTAGGATGAGTGAGTGGAGAGAGAGGGGGGGAGGGATTCTGCATTGGGAAGGCTGACTTTGCATGACTCAGCCATGCATCTTTTTGCTTCAGCTCCTTCTAGCCTCTGCAGTATGCTAGAGAAATGACCTACATTCAGAATCACTTTATAATTCAAGAATTAAATTCAAATGCGCTGTAGGAGGGGGATATGTCTCAGTACAGGCAGACATCAGTTTTCAGAAATCCAAGATAATAAAAAGTGAAGAATTGAAGAAGCAGGAATTGCTGACAACAACAGTTTGAAAGTAGGACAGTTTATACAAAGTTACTTGGAAGGACATTGAGCAACTGGAATTGTCTATACTTTTTACAAGTTACTTGTCTGGAAATGACATTTTTAAATCTTTTGACCATAGGAAGGATACTAATGGGATCTTCTCAAGTGAATTGTCCCCAAAGATGATGTATAGTACTTCAGAATATCAAAACCTACCCTTTGTGACACTGGAAGAAGTCATAATGTGAGTTTGGCAAACTACTCATATAGTATATTATTTACTATTGCTTTGATATGATAAAATACCTGACAAACACAACTTACAAGAGAAATGGTTTATTTTGGCTCACAGCTACAGAAGATTCGATCCATAGTTGCTTGAGCATAACATCATGTCAGTGGGAATGATTCTCCAGGAAGCAATATAAATGCATATGTATTCACAAGAAATACGTATGTAAATTGTTTATGTCAGGTACTCTCAGGCCATAGCACCCATGCCTATGGACATCCTTTTTGTTATCTCTATAGGAAGTGATTCAAGTGCACACTCAAGTCTGCTCCAATTCCTGCTTTCAACTTTGGCTTGCTCATCTGCCTTTATCCTTTAAACCAATCATCTTATCTTTGTACAGGTGTCCACAGTGATCATACACTCTTCAGTTAAGACAGACCCAAATGCCAAGGAGACATGTCTTATATCATGCAAGGCTTGCTAAGGGAACATTAAGGAACTGAACTATTCTTTTTCACTCATGCATCCCATGTATGCATGTGAACATTTTATGAGAATTTATTATGGGTCAAATCCCATGCCAGGTACCCTTGTGATAAAGTTGTTAAAGATAATCTCTGCTCCTGGAGTTAAGAGTTTGGGAAAAGAATTGCACAGTTTTATCCTGTTTCCATAAAAACGTGGAAAAATTTAGAAGGCTGTTGCAGTCAGCTTTCTAGTTGCTGCGCAGAAAGAACCCAAACAAAAGTGGCTTGTAGAGGAATGGGTTTATTTGGCTTACGGATTCAAGGGGAGACTCCATTCTGGCAGGGAAAACGATGGCATGAGCAGAGGGGTGGACATCACCTCTGCCACAGCACTGCAAACAGCGGCAGGAAGGTGTGCCAAATACTGGCAAGGGGAAGCTGGCTTTTAACCCCCATAAGCCTGCCCCAACAACACAGCTTCATCGAAGTTGTAAAACCCAAACTGCCATCAGCTGAGGATCGATCTATCAGAACACATTCATTTGTTTGTGGGGGACACCTGGATCAAACCATGACAGTCCGCCCCTGGCCCCCACAAACTAATAATCATTCAAGATATAAACACAATATGTTCAGCTCAACTCTTAAGT
>PVHP010016546.1:0-35715 GCA_004024765.1 Zapus hudsonius
GGAGGGGGGAACCACTCCCAGAGCGGGGGGGGGAGTCTGGGCGCCAGGCCTGGGAGGGGAGGGGGCGATGGGGCCAGGAGGGTGAAGGAGGGCAGCGAGCTGGCCCGCCAGAGTCCCAGCCTCTCCGGCTACCCTAGGCTTTACCCCCACAGAACTATTGTTTTTCCTCCCTGCCAACACATCCTCATACCTGGGCCAGTCTTAGCCCTTTCACCCACAAAACCTTCGCAGGGCTTTGGGCTCCTCCCTCCCGGAAACCTTGGGGTTCCAGAAGTGACGGGATTGAACTGAGGGCAGGATTTGCGCAGGGGTCAGGGAGGCCCCCCGTCTCTGCATTGGCTGCTGCAGTGTGGGACAGACCCTCCAGATCAGCGGGGTTGGGGTCCCAGTCTCTCTCTCTCTCTCTCTCTCTCTCTCTCTCTCTCTCTCTCTCTCTCTCCCCTCAGCCCCGGGGCTGGCCGTGGAGGTGACCGTCCCTGTGGAGCCCCTGAGCACACCCATGGGCAAGACTGCAGAGTTGAGCTGCACCTATAGCACGTCGGTGGGAGACAACTTCGTCCTGGAGTGGAGTTTTGTGCAGCTTGGGAAGCCCATCTCTGCGTCTCATCCCGTGAGCCAAGGGCATCTGTACCCAGTGGGGGTTGGCCAGGGTCCGAGGGACCCACAAAGATGAAGCTGTGAGGGCAGAGTGCGTTCTCCCTGTCTGCTGAGGGCTGCACAATCCCTGTGGCCAGACCTCCTCCCTCTCCCATTGCTCCTGTATCCAACTCCCCTGCCCTCACTGGAAGCCCCTTCACTGTTCAGGCTGCACTGTCAGCTTCCCTGAGTGGCAGAGAGGGACTCATCATACCCACTTCTGAGGAGAAGAGCTATAGAGTTGACTGCTGGGCAGAAAATCGGGTGTGCATCTCTGTCTTTTCTCAGATCCTGTACTTCACCAATGGCCATCTGTATCCCACTGGTTCTAAGGCAGAGCGGGCCAGCCTGCTTCACAGTCCCCCCACCAGAGGAGTGGCTTCTCTGAAGCTGAGGGATGTCCGCCCCTCAGATACTGGAACCTACCTCTGCCTCGTTAACAACCCACCAGATTTCTACACCAATGGGCTGGGCTTGATCAACTTGACTGTGCTGGGTAAAGCCTGTGGGGGACTCACTAGCCACTCTCCTATCCTGAAAGTGTGCAGTGGGCCTTCTAAATCTCCCTGTGTCCAAGCCCAAGCACACAATTGCATTAGAGGCCTCGAGAAAAAAAAAATCCCCTTCCCAAGACTTCTAATCTAGATGGTCATACTCCACTTTAACCATGTGCAGTAGCTCCTCCTTAGGCTCTGCTATCCAAGGGTCTGAGAGGGAGAAAAAGCCCATCCCACGTATGGGGATCTGAGTCATGCCCCCACAGCTCCATCACCATCAGGGAGGAACCTCCCATTGGCATCACAGATCTGGAATCTGTCCCTCCTAATGTCAGTGGCAGAGAGTGGGAGTGGCCATTAAAGGAACAGGGTTCCCATATCTGAGTACTTCAGTAACACTGTGTTCACTTCACCCCAAGTCAGAGCCTAGTCAAAGGCGAGCAAGAAGACATTTTTCAAGAGGCAAGGAATGCTTAGGTGCAAGGAGACCTAGGGTGACTGCTGTAGTAAAGGGCTGTCACGTGGAGGGGATATGTGAATCTCTCTGGGCCCAGAGGCCAGGAACTGGGACCAATGGGTGGATATTATATTATCACAGACTTTGGCTCAGCATGAGGAAGACTTTTTTTTACCAGTCAGAATTTCCAATAGTGGAAGTCACTTCCTGGGGATGCAGTGGTGTGTGGAGAGAAGTAGACACTACTTGGCAGAGGTATTAGAGCAGGAAATGTTGACAATTTACAATAGGCCTGTTGTTGGAGGAATGCTGAGGTACTTCTGTGGTTTCTACAGTGCCCCCCAGTAGACCTTTATGCAGTCAGAGTGGGACACCCTCTGTGGGAGGTTCTGCAGCACTCGGATGCAGCTCTTCTGAGGGAGCCCCCAAGCCAGTGTACAACTGGGTACACCTTGGATCTTCTCCTACACCTTCTCCTGGCAGCATGGTTCAAGGTAAGGGCTCAGGACATCAGGAAACCTGAGAATAGATGGTCTAAATCACACACCCCACATCACCAGTTCTATGACTAGGGCTGTGAGACTGGCCCCTGTTCATTTCCTTGCTTCTTCCTTGAATTGGTCCCTTCCTGTCAGTTTATGGCTGAATTCTGGGGACCATTTCTCAGGCTAAATGTCTTCCTGATGTCCCTGAAGAGTGCAAAGAGCAGAAATAGTCTTATGTCTCTACTTGTCTGCATTTTGGAGATTTCTTAAGGGTCTTAAATAACTTCTAGACTTCCTAGGGAAGAAACTAGAGTAGCATGGACCTGCTTCAGTCATTTGGTGTAGGTTTCTTAGGAGTCAAAAACCTTAGCTTCTTGGATCCCTCTTCTGGTTCCAGTTGTCCCTGTAGCCTCTGGCCTAGCAACCCCCTTTATTCATGCACATCCCCTCCCCAGACCACTTCATGATGTGTTCTCTGCCTTCTATGGCAAAAGTAGTTTAGAAAATCACTTGGTTCACCTGAGAGAATGCAGTTTTTACTGATCAAAACTTTTACCCCCAGCCAGGCTCTAACCTCAGCCAGTAAGCATCCCACCCCATTTCCAGCGCCTTCCTGTGTATGCCATCCCCCCACCTCTGAGAAGGCAGCTGTGTGCGGTGGAGAGCACAGCAGTTGCAGTGGCTTTGGAAATTCTCTGGATCTTCTCAGACAACTTTCTCTGAGCCACTGTTTCCACCAATCACGAGGCTAGCCCCTTCCTGACAGGTTGTGATGACATGGATTGTGCTGGCCTAGTATCAGGAGCTCTCTGTGAGTTGAATGAATGGTAGCACACTTCTTCTATGCCCTCTAGATGAAGTGTCTGGGCAGCTCATTCTCACCAATCTTTCCCTGACTTCCTCGGGCACCTACCGTTGTGTGGCCAGCAACCAGATGGGCAGTGCCTCCTGTGAACTCACCCTCTCTGTGACTGGTAGGGATACTGGGTAGAAGCTAGGCTGGAAGGTTTGGCTTGGGGAGGCTGCATGAAGCTGTCTGAGGGTGGGCGGAGGAAGTTCTGCAGTTCTGATGGTTCTGTCTCCTTAGGCTCCTCTCAAGGCCGAGTGGCCGGGACACTGATTGGTGTGCTCCTGGGTGTGCTGTTGCTGTCAGTTGCTGCCTTCTGCCTGATCAGGTTCCAGAAAGAGAGAAAGAAGGAGCCCAAGGAAACATATGGGGGTAGTGACCTTCGGTGAGCCAGGAGGGTGAGAGGTGATGCAGAGAGGAATGAGAAAGCTTGGGCTGAAAGTGGGTGTCTTCGGCCCTCAAGCTGATGCTATAAAAAAGGTTTAGAGAGGCTAAGTGTGGTGCATGTCTTTAATCCCAGCACTCTGGGAGGCAGAGGTAGGAGGATCACTGTGAGTTTGAGGCCAATCTTAGGCTACATAGTGAATTCCAGGTCAGCCTGGGCTAGAGCGAGACAGTACTTCAAAAATAAATAAAATAAAATAACAATTTAGAGAGGGAGTGCTGCTCAGCACTGGCATTTGATGACAATACAATGGAAGAAGGGGTTGGTTCACCAGCAGGGGCAGGGATGGCTCAGGGTGCAGGATCGCCCTGATTCACACTTAATGCTGTCTTTGAAGGCATTTATGTATATATATGAACCACCTGGCAGGAGTGGTGGGAGGTGGATGCACAGTTGCATTTGACTTCAGTTCTTTTGGGTGAGACAATCAAGAAAGGAGGCGAGCTGCCTCTCTCACACACACGTTAGCTGGTTAGCTGCCACTCTCAACTGGGGCTCAGCCTAGGGAGCAAAGCATCTTTTTTTTTTTTTTTTTTTTTTTTTTGAGGTAGGGTCTTGCTGTAGTGCCGGCTGATCTGGAATTCACTATGTAGTCTCAGGGTGGCCTCAAATTCACTGATCTTCCTACCTCTGCCCCCTCGAGTTCTGGCATTAAAGGCGTACCTCAGTATGCCCAGCCAAAGCATCATTTGTTAAAGTTGTATCTAGACAGAAACTACCAGGAACTTGTTAACCATTCAGATTTGAGCCTCTTCCTATGTCTCCTAGAGCATAATCTGTGCGGGTGTGTGTGTGTTTGTGTGTGTGTTTGTGTGTGTGTGTGTGTGTGTGTGTGTGTGTTAGAGACCTTAGGGGCTTCACTGTAACCAAAGTTCCAAAAGATGGTCTCTATTCAGTAAAACTGAAAAGTCCCTGGGTTAGACGATGGTTGTTGTTTGAAGGATGCCTCTAGCCTCTGTAAGCATTTGCCTTTATCCTTCAGGGAGGACGCTATGGCTCCTGGCGTTTCTGAGCAAATTTCTATGAGGGCGGATTATAACAAAGGGCTCCTGGAGAGGTCCCCATCTGCCAGCACTTTGACGGCCACCAAGTCCAAGCTCTCTATGGTTGTCTGACTTGATCTCTGAGGGTGGTGATGGGGCATATCAATAATTAAAGCCTTTGGATGCCATGTTGTCTCCCTCTTCTTTCTGCCAACGTGGCCCAAGGAGTGTGGGAGACGTCCCAGAGATGATGCCGTAAGCAGGGCGTTTAGTTGGTTCAATTTAGGTCCCCACCCCATGAGTTTTGGTTTGATCAAATGAGATTTGTTCTAGTTACCAGTGGTGGTCTTTATGTACCCCCCAGGCCTCCCCCTCCCCCCTGCACCCTCTGAACACTTGGACATTCCTCTTTATTGTTCACATTCCAACCCAGCACGGTCACATGCACACGCAGAGATTAAAAACCTTCCGGCCACAGCCCCAGGAGCCCGGGGCGGGGCCAGCAGGGGCGGGGCCAGCAGGGGCGGGGCCGCGGAAGGCTCCTCCCACCGAGCCTCCGGCGCTCGGCGGCGTTTGCATCTACAATGGGAGAGCGGGAGAGGCTGCTCTCGGGGTGCGTCGGGGCGAAAGAATAGGGGACGACAGGCAGGTGTGGGGTGGGGACTTCCCTTCCGATCACAGCAAGGGACATCAGACACCAGGAATACCCTCTTTCCCGGCCTCAGATTTCGAGGGCTGAGGCTGGGCTGGGGCCCGGAGGGGCACAGAGACGCGGGGCGCCCCCTTCCGCTACGCACAGAACCAAAGGCCCGGTTTTCTTTTAAAGTGAGTGTACTTGGGCGACGCTCAGGGCGCCCCCCGCAGTGCGCAGGCAGCGCTGCATGCTGGGCGCGGGACAGGTGGGCGAGAAGCCGAAGGAAAATTGGGGAGCACGGGGCTGGGGGCCGGGGCGGGGAGGAGGGCCGAGGGGGTCACGCTAGACGGAGGGCACGGACTTGGCGACTCCACGACGAAGCCTGCCAGGAAGAGGGAGTCTCTGGGACGCAGGGGGCTCCTGAAGCTGGCAGGTTGGTGGGAAGTTGGGGACCACAAAGACGGTAGGGAAGTCTCGTCACTGCGAAGGGGACGTGGCATCCATCTCTCCTCTGGAACTGGGGAAAGAGAAGGTCTGAGAACTGCCCACTCCTGACGCACCCAGGCAGGATACCAGGGCGAGCAGTGCCAGGGGTCCCTGCTCACCGAACCCACCCGGTCACCGAGCTGAAATGTACGTGAGTGGCCCCTGTGCGCTCCTGGCCCTCGGCTGGGTTGGCCCACGAGGGTCCCCGCCGCAGCCTCTGGGTCTCGGCGTACCCACAGGTGCAGCGGGACGCGTTCCTGGCCCTGTCCCACCCAGCACCCCCTCCTTCCACACCCATTCGTTACCTTCTAAAGTGTTCGGTTCTTCGGTCCAAGGAGGGGCCGACGGGCGGGTGGAGAGGGAGAGACAGGTGAGCTCTGGGAGCCAAGGCGCCCTCAGCCTCCCACCACCCACTGCCTCGCGTTCCCGGGTGCCCCTAGCTCCCTCCGTCACCCCAGGGCTGGGAAAGGAGAGCCGCCCCACCAGCCAGCCTCACCTGGCCTAGTCTCCGCTGGGGCCGCCGCCCGCGCCTCCCCGGGCGCCCCCAGCTCCGCCGGGTCCCCCGGGGCCCGGGCCCTTCCGGCCGCACTCTCCGCTCTTTATCTTCTTCCGCGCCATGTGGCCCCGGAAACTCGCCTGGATTTTGGCAGCCGCCGCGTTGGCACCCGGGTCGTCGAGTGGGATGTCTAGAATGTCATCATCAGGCTTGGAGCACGCGCTCTCCTGAGGATGGGGCAGGAGGGCTCTTGTGGAGTGATCGGGCCTCTAGAGGCCCCCCAGGGTCTCTGGGGGGTTGAGAGGACCACGGGGCGACGGGAGGTGCTTAGAAAGGGAAGCCTCAGCAGGGCGTGATAAGAGTTGTGTGCCTGGCTAAGAAAAGAGAAGCGCAGGGGTGTGGGGAATGGAATAGAAGAAAGCCGGCTAACCTTTTACCAGTTGCTGCCATTGCCAGCAACCAAGTTTAGGGGAGCTGTAGAGGAGAGGGAAAGGAGGGTCTGGAAGAGCAAGGCTAAAGCAGCAGACACTTCGGATGTGGCCACCCACTCCTGCTTTCTGAGGACACCTCCAGTTCTGAAGGGTCCTTCCCAGGCAGGATTCCCTGGGGAGAGGGTGCAGACAGCACAACAGGACACAGTGCACAGAACAGAACTGAACCAGAGCTCAAGAACGGAATTCATGGGAGGATGGGGTCCCTGCTCAGAGGCTCAGGCAATCTCCACTCAGGGCCAAAGACACGCACACTGTTTTCTCATTCAATCGCCATTTCCCACTGTCCCTTGGTTGGGCTCAAACACTGAAGAAAGGAGACAGAAATGGCAGGAAAGGAGTCACTTATAAATAAAGACGAGGTTAAGATCAGCAAGAGAAAGGAAGCCCTTTCCTTGGGATGCCCATGACAAGAATTAGGACAGCTGCTATCATTTAAGCATTCAGCTTGTCCCAGGTACAAGAGCAGTGTTTTACAGATACTAGTTTATTTAGCTTTCAACAATAAAGCTATGACATAACCCTTTAATTCTTACTTGAATTTACCATGACATAACTGATGATTCGAATGTTTAAAAACCTATCTGGGGGCTGGAGAAATGGCTCACTGGTCAAAGGCACTTTCTTGCAAAGCCCAAGGGCCTTGGTTTGATTCCCCAATATCCACGAATAGCCAGATGCACAGGGTGACCCGTGGGGTCTGGAGTTCTTTTGCAGTGGTATGAGACCCTGTTACATCCATATTCATCCTCTCTCTCTCTTCCCCTCCCTCAAATAAATAAATAAATAAATAAATAAATAAATAAATAAATAAATAAATAAATAAATAAAAATGTTTAAAAAAACTATCTGGAACCATACAGGTAGTTAAGAGTGGGGGGAAATTCGACCTTGTACAGCAAGGCCAGAGTTTATTTTTTAATTTTATTTATTTACTTGGAGAGAGAGAGAGAGAGAGAGAGAGAGAGAGAGAGAGAGAGAGAGAGAGAGAGAGAGAGAGAGAGAATGAATGGGAGCTGCAGGGCTTCCAAACTCCAGATGCATGCACCACTTCGTGCATCTGGCTTTACAAGGGTCCTGGGGAATCAAACCTGGGTCATTAGGCTTTGCAGGTAAGTGACTTAACCTCTGATTTCTGTAATATGGTGATGCAAAATAATTGTTCCTATAAGCCAAAGGTGGTTACAAACCAATAATTTTACACAGTTCATCCTAATAATACAGTCATGAGATACACTGCAACATTTTGGCCACATATAAAGGTGGAGCCAGGTGGCGAGTCTTTAATCGGAGCACTCTGAGGCCCAGGTAGGAGGGTGGCTGTGAGTTAGAGGCTGGACTGGGGGACTACATAGTGAATTCCATGTGAGACCCTATCTCAAAAAACAACAAACAAACAACAAGGATACCAAGTAGTTTTATGGTAGCCATTGTAGTGTGTCCATTCCTTCCCTTCCTTTCTTCCCTTATTTGCCCTATCCTTTTTACTCTCTTGCTTTCTCTCACAGTGCTAGGGATCAAATCTAGGGCCTTGTGCATAATAGGTAAGTGTTCTACTTTTGAGCTGTACCCCTACCCCTTTGTGGTATAGTCCAGGCTGGCCTTGAACTCTGGATCTTCCTGCCTCTGACTCCAGAGAGCTACAGGTGTGCACTGCATCCAGTTTCTGTGTCCTTGACAGCTTGCTCTAGCTGAAAGTAGAATGGATTGGCTAGGTAGGCATGGTGGCACGTGCCCATAAATCCTAGCACTTAGGAGGCTGAGGAAGGAGAATTAAGATTAGTCTAGGCTACATGAGACCCTGTATACAAGCAAACACCCCTCATTTCCCCATAAAACAAAAAGAGAAAAAGAACTGGTGAATTGATGGTATCAGTTTCAGAGGCCAGTTTCCGGACAGAGAGGGGTTCAGCTCCTGGGCCTCTGTTTAACATTATGCACATCAGTATGGATGCAGGTGGGAATGGTTACTATGAAGTTCAAAGGGCCATTTCTCCTTTGGCCCTCTAGCTTCTGGGAATTTGCCCTGATTTCTTACCTGAAGATACTGCATTCACAATTTTTTCATCTCACATGTAATAACCAAGGTCTCACCATGATTCAGCTCTGCTTCTGCCCTACCTTGGCCATCAGCTATCCAGTTCTCAAAAATTGACAAAGTCTGAGTGAGGCTCAATGGCTATCCTTGCCAGGTTTGCCTCATAAGCATAGCTTTATTTTATTTGAGACAAAAGCTGGATATGTAGCCCTGGCTGGCCAGGAACTTGCTCTGTAGTCCAGGCTAACCTTGAATTTAAAAAAATATATTATTTATTAATAGAGAATTTATTATTTATTGTTATTTATTAAGAGAGACTAAGTATGGGCATGCCAGGGCCTCCTGCTTCTGCAGACAAACTCCAGACACATGTGCCACTTTGTGCATCTGGTTTTATGTGGGTAGGCAGGCAAGCTTTGCAAGCAAGCACCTCTAACCACTGAGCAATCAATCTCCCAAGCTCCGAACTTCTGATGATCCTTCTGCCTCTGTTTTCTGTGCTGTGATTATAAGGTGGACCGTCATGCCTGGCCTGTGACTAAGCTTTCAGTTCTAGAAGCCCCAGTGCAGGCTTCCATATGGCTCCCACTCAGCAGACTTGCCTAGGCTATCCTGATTTCCCAGGCCTCAGAGTTCTTCAGTTGTGCTCCAGATGCTCGCAGTCAACTCCAACACAGTCATAAGGAGTTGCATGTGGGCCCATGACACTCTTGTCTTTTCCAGCTCTCCCTGACTTCTTATTCTTCACATAAAATGCAAAATAATTCCTGTGAATTTCTCAGTCTTTCTTAGGATATTCTCAGAAAACAGCCAGGCTTCTTCTCAGAAGAGAGCCCTCCCCTCCACCTTCTCCTTGGCTGTGGCAACTGTGGAAACTCTAGGAGACTGGGACGGTTGAGTGGAGGAAAGGGTATCTTTTCCCAACCATGCTAAATACCTGACCTGCTGTCACCATTCACCCCAGCTGGATCCAGAATGAAAACCTGGAAAAACAGGCAAAGTCACCACCTGGACATGACCTAAAATGAAGGTGCTCTGCTGCTCCCTCTAGCTAATTCCTCAAGATAGAGTTGCTGGTGGCCTGTCCATGGCAGAACTGGAGGGAGAAGGAAAGGAATTTGGAAAAGAGCTCCTTGGCCTTAGTGTCTGGGCTGCTGCCTCCCAAAGCCAGGCATGTCCTGGGGGCTGTGGATGAACTGGGAGAGACAGTGGAGGCAATGCACTGGGCAGCCAAGCAGGGGCAATGGATGGATTCTAGTCACAACTGGGCACATGACTTTGCCTCTGAGAGTCTCATTTTCTTCAGCTCAAGAAGAACTAACATAGTTGAAAAGTTTCCTTCAGCCCCCCCCCCCAATTCTAACAGCTTTAAGCATGACATCTGTCACCTACTTGTTTTGTGGGGGTCCCTGTGCTAAGCACGTTGCACATTTCATCTGACTTAATTGCCATTTTAGAAGTAGAGGAGCAACGTCAGAGAGGTTTGTAAGTTCCCCAAGCTTGCACAGCTGATAGGTAATGGAAGTGATCTGATTAGACAGCTTGTGTTCTTAACCACTGCCTCGAGGCACACGGCAACTTACATGCAGTCAGCTGGACCAAGTCGACTAGACCAAGCAAAAGAAAGGAGTAAGATTCTCACACTCCCCACAAAATGCTTCTTTGCCTTTTCATGATTGCATGTAGGAAAGTCACATATTGTTGACCTAAATCAGCAACTGGAATAATGAATCCCATAGCTCTTTAATAAACATGCTCTTAAAAAAGACCCGTTTTCTTCTTCCTCATTTTTTGCGTAAGCTACCTACCTCACCAAGGGGCATGGGGAGAATAAACAGGACTAGATTCTTACCAATAATCAGTCAAGGTGGTGGTGGAGAAGAGCCCTAGCATGGAGGATGAAGAGCATACCTCCGTCTCCACAGAATGGGGCAGGAAGGTGGATGGCCCCAGCTCTACCCTTCCCCAGCCTTCCACTCCTTTATCCCTTCTCCCTTTTCCTGCCTTATGCCACCCCCACAGAATGACTGTCCCTTGCCCGGCCCTTTGGTCCTATAGACCCAGGGCATGAAAAAGGAAAGCTTTTGTGTCACAGTGAATTGGAGGCGACACCCCAAGGCCATGAGCCACTGAGATCACTGAGCATTCACCTCCTCTGTACATCCTGGGTGGTAGCCCCTCTTTCTTAGCACATACTGATTTTGACCACGTCAACCACACCCTCAGCTGTTATCTCTCAGCACCCATCATCAGTTACCTAGCTAGCTATCTGCCCTGCACCAATGGCTTCTTGGGTATTCACAAGCACCAGCCAAGGCAAACAGAACCTGTGGGCAAGAATCCTAAATCCTACCCTCACTACCCATTCAGACACCAGAGAAAACATGTTCAATTTCTTCCCTGGCTTTTTGGAGTCTTTGCTCACGCACCTCTTTCCACTGACTGCGCCTCCTGCTTGTGTTTCCACAGGGCATTGGTCTGTTCTTAACCTCTTGTCTTACTCCTGCTGCTCAGCAACACCCCCACCACCACTGGCTCATATCTCAGAATCTGTCATCTACTTATTTTCTTCATAGAGCACGGCTTGGGATGAGGGGCTTTTCCTCAGGGGAGTCCAGAGACCTCCACTTCTTTCAAAACCCCAAACTTTCCTCAGCTGGGTGGGCAGCTCAGCAGTAAGTGTATACTTAGCAGCATGAGTCCCTGAGTTCATTTCCCAGCACAAAAATAAATAAATAAATACATAAATAAATAGTAGCTGTTCCCAGGAGATTAACAAGCAGAAGGAGGGGAAAACTGGAAGGAAATGTTCAATCAATCAATTAATCAGTAGCTGCTCCCAGGAGATTAACAAGCAGACAGAGGGGAAACCAGAAGGAAATGTTATGCATATTCTCATGGGGTAGGATGGTATGTGATTGACATGCTTCTTTTCATAATTTCTCTAGTCTTTACATTTATTGCTGTGAAGGCATTACTCTTATAATGATGAAAACCAATGTGTTTTGACGACTGCCTCTAAACCTCAGACCCACCTCACAGAATCGGGCTGATTAGCTTCAGGGTCAACATTTGCACAGTGGTGTCTATTTCTGATACTAATAAGAGTTAAAACCACAACCCTGACTTGGCCCTAAATTCTCTCTACCTCTTGGTACCCAGACACTAGAAGGGAACATCTGGGGCTACCCTTTCCTTACAAACCTCATTTTATCTCTCTTGCACACCGTGGGTGGAAGGTGGGGTTCAGGACAGCCAGTAACCTATTGCGTCTTTAGCTAAGCTGAGAGCAATGGCTCTGGAGTTTGTCTAAAAAACAAGCAAACACATTTTATATGAATGATCACTGTACTCCTCCAGTGAGCTGAGTCCTGGGCCGGGCAGATCCACACCTGGTCACTTGACCGCGATGTGCTTTGGCTAGGCACCTGAGGCATCCAGTTTCCTGGTGGGAGCAGACAAATCGCAGACACTTCCTTCCCTCGCCAGCAGGGCTCTCTCGCGGTCACTCACCCAGCCCCCTCCACAGCAAGAAGGCGTTGGGGGCCGGGCCAACTCCTCCCCACGGACTAGGCTCTTTGCCGTCACCCTCACCGAGACCCAGGGGGCGAGATTATCCCGCCTGCTCTGTGCAGGGGGTTAGGCGATCGTTCGAGGGTCACGAAGATCAGCCTGTCTGCCCACCCACGGCCGCAGCGGTGGGATAGGAAATGATGTGGGAGCCCCCCCCCCAAGTAATAATAAAACAGAGGAAAGGACTTCGTGCAAACAAGGCCAGTTTTCAGCGTCTCGCTAAGTTCCTCCTCTCGTCTAACCCGCAGATTTCCCGCAGCAAAGCTCGGCCCAGCTCCCAGTCCACTAGCCTGCCTGGACCCGGGGCGCCCGGACGCCCCCGCGAGTCGGGGAGCGATCTTCCTAGGGCTTGATCGCAGCCAGGAGCCGTCCGCGACCCGTCCTCTCCGTCTCCTAGGTCTTCCCCAGGCACCTCCATCCCTCACTGTCCCTCCGGGATTCTCGGGCGCCCCTGGCCAGTCCCCCGCCCGGTAACTTACGGTGCAGCAGTCCATGCTGGCGCGGAGGGTCCTCGGCTGGGCGGCGCCCGGGGAAGGAGGGGAGGGTCTGCGCGGGGCAGCGAGGCAGCTCCGGGGCTCTGGGTGCTCGCCGACCAGCGCAGGACCTGCCGCTCTCCGCCAGGGTCCTGTCTCCCGCGCTCCGCTCGGCTGGAGGATGTAACCTGAGCCCTGCGGCCCGCAAGCCAATCAGGAGACGCTTTCGGCAGGGTGGGCGGGGCGATCTGGAACGAGGACCACTCCCTCTCCTGGCTTTCTCCGCCTGGCTCCCTCTTGTGACCCAACCCCTCCACCCACACACTTCCACCCCATTCCTCCTACACACCCCATCTTCCAAGTTCAACCCCCTTGCTTGGAAGCCTCCGAGGCAGGATGCGCGCCGGAGTAAGCAGGCGGCCCCTAACATCCAGGGTACAGACACATCTGCACGCCATAGGTACCTACCTTCACCACTATGAAAGCTGTTGGCACAGCCTGCTGATGGGGATGTGATGATGCAGAAGCTCAAAGCCCACATATCCAATGCCATATTCCCCGGCTCACGAAAAATGCCTTTCCTCCGTCATTTAGGCACTGCAGACAGAGCTTTCATAAACAACTAAACAGGCCATGAGCACACACCCTGTGGAGATGCAGGTACATGCAAGCATCCCGCGTTTGGGGAGCATGAGTGTACAAACACAGACATCTGCGTTCACGCTACTCATGATATCTGCCTTACATTTCTGTTTTCTATTTATGGTCCATCTATGACCTTTATTCATCCATCAATCATCTATTTATCCATCCATACATCATACCATTTGCTCCACTTCAAATAAAATCACCCATGCACAACACCCATAATTGAATGTCTTTATACATTGATACACACTGGTCAGAACCCTTCCCCCATCTCACTCTTATACTAGACTCTCTAATCTTTTGGTCCACTGTCCCCAAATAAGACAAAAATTAGCCACCCTCATTGTTGCTCTTTGAAAAAAGAAAGAAGAAAGAAAGACAGAAACCTCTCACCCCAAGTTGTGTAGGGAATTACCACTAGTGTTGACCCTTTGGGTCCATGATAGGGAAGGATGTGGCTTTGTGAGAGGCTGGAAAGGGGAGATATAGACGAAGCATATGGGAAGGGCAGTTTGCCTCCCTTGTGGTCACTGACTTCCCTTAGCTTATCAGGATACCAGAGCTGGCAACGCAGCATATTACTTGAGTAGGTGAGCCTACTAGAGTAGCTAGAGTCCTCGTTTACCACCTCAGAGGAGGAGCAAGGAATTCCGGAAGGATGCCTGCTGCTTAGAGGAAATGACCTGCGGCTCTGAGCAAAACAGGGGACCCAAAATGGCAGCCCTGTGATCATCTACCGCCATAGGCCAGACCCAGCAGCTGTTATGTGCTTTCTTTTCACAGAATGTCTGGGCCACGGACCTTACTTATTAAAGAGAAAATGAGTAGGAAGGAAATATCAGTGTCCACTAAGGATGGGCACAGGGTTAGCCAGTTTGGGGCCCCAAGCTGAACTGGAGGCTGGCTGGGATTCCAGGGCTTGGGGTGTAGGGGTGTCTGTCCCAACATGTTTGGGACCCACCCCCCCTGTAACTGAAAATCTGTCTCCCAATCTGTTTCTGGCACATCTTTCATCCCCCAACCTCCACCAAATGGCAGAATGTCCTAGGAACTCAGGTCTTTGCCTAAATGACAGGCACAGCTGGGGCTTTCAGTAGTGCCAATTTCCCCTGGACTTTGGGTCTAGAATCCAGAGAGGCGCAGGAAGGAGGAAACTGAGGGGCATAGAGGATATCAGGTCTGGACCCTGCGTTTCCCTTCCCAAATTAGAGCTGAGGAATTCGGGATTTGGTGAGTTTGCAGTAAAGTCTCCCGAGTTGCTAGGCAACATCCTCTGCAGGCTGTGCTGCCTCTGGGTCCTTCTTCCTGCTGGTCAGAGCTGAAAGGAGGGGTATCTTTACACTCCCCCCACCAACTCCTACACAGATGGCATCGCCCTTCCCTCCTCCTGTAAAACACCTTTGCGTGGGGTAAGAGTATCTCTGAACACTGGCAGACCCATGGGAGACCAGATACAGCAACTGCCAGTTCCATCCGCAAAACAACCATTTCAGTTAGCAACAGCCCACTTGAAGCGCCTACGCAGAACTGGCCTCATAGCTTACCCTGGGGGATGGGCAGGCTCCAAGGTGAGGAAAAGACAGACAGGGAAGAAGTCAGAGACCAAAATGAAGAAGACAGACACCCACAAACTCTAATATACTCAGAGCAAATGACACACATAGACCCAAAGATGCACACCCACTGGCTGTCCACACATCCAAGAGACACGGTGAGCGGGCTGTCAGAGTGCCATTCCACAGCACCTCCTCTTGGACCTCTCATTGCCCGGGAGCCAGAGCACAACTAGGCCTGGTGAGTGAGTCAGCTCTCTTCTGGACAATGGCTGGACTTTATCAGCAGGTGGGCTGGTGAGACTCTGAAGAATAGGTTGGAGAATGGGACAGGTACAGTCTATGGTCCCTGAGTGTGGCTCTGTAGCACTCTGGTCTTAGGCAGGGTGATTCCAGACCATTCCCTTCATCCCACCAAAATCTACCTGACCTTAGGGCATGAATGCCAGAGGTCGAGTTTTTGAGTATTAAGCTTGGGTCCTGTAGTACTTAACTCTTCCCATTGCAAAAATTCTGCATGATTGCCAGCCCCCACAGCTACTAAAGGAAAGGTCTGCAGAGGAAAAAGAAATTCAGAAGGGTTAGATTAGGATTAGGGAGGAAGCAGAACCTATCAGTGTCCTGGGCTGAAGCCAACAAGGGAATGTGAGAGAAAAGACTAGAATAAACAGGAGGAAAGATATGCTAGCATAAAGCCTCTTGTGTCCAATATGGATCCTTATTGGAATAGACGGAGGGGCATCTAGAGAGGGTTGGTAGTAGTAAGCAGAGAAAAAAGCCAAGGCATGTGACAATCTATTTGCCAATACTTGTCTTTTCCCCTTCTGGGAGAGGGCCCTCTCTGAACATAGCATCCCAGCTCAAGCCCACAGAGAGACTCCATCCTAGGAAGGGGTGGGAAAGTGGGAGGTTGTGACTTTGGCAGAGCTGATCTGAATCTGGGGCTTCTTAGGACAGGGTTTTACCCATGTGAGTGGAGGGAGTGGGGGTAGCACGAAGTTCAGTTTTCTCTGCAAATATTTCAGCTTTTGCTGTAGTAGTATTTTTAGTAACCTGCTTGGCAGAGGAGGAGCCCAAGTACATTTTTAAAGGGACCTGTGCCAGACTAGAAGGCTCTTTCCACTCTTACCCCACATGTCAGAAAGGTGAGGGATAAAAGCGTATGACCTAATGAGTTCACTTAACCTTCCAAATCAGGTTTGTTGGGCAGTAGGTGATCGTTAAGTCATCTTCACCAGTAGTTAATGTCAAGTATCAGTAGTGTCGTGGTTGACGGCATTATCAAGGAGTGGAAATATGTATTGAATTTCTGTGTGTGCCAAGTGCTATAGGGACACCATAAAGACATATGCAGCCGACCCTCCACATCAACACTGTGTGTAGATTCAGCTAAGCGCACGGCTGAAACATGAAACAAACGTGTTCAGACTTTTCATCTTATTATTACTCCATAAGAGAGTGTAACAATTATTTACATAGCATTGACATTTAATTAAATATTAAAAGAGCTACAGAAAGTTTAAAATATACTGGAGGATATGCATAGGTTATATACAAATATTATGTCACTTTGGGTAAGGGACTGGAGCCTCTGGAAGTACTCAATGATTACTGAGGCACAAAGCAGTAATACAGAGGGAAAACCCAACTAAACTGAGTAGATCTGAGTAGTTATGTTACAAAGAGCATCTACAGCCATTATTTAATGAGGTGCTTTTAAGAACTCTGTGAGGAAATGTTAGTATATTAGTTTCTTTAAAAATTTGTTATTTTTGATAATTTCATACATTCATATAATGTATTTTGATCATATTTACCTCTCACTACTTTCTCTTATCCCCTCCCTCTCTCACTATAAATGTGTGTTCCCCTACATTAAATCCCTTTCCTACTTTTCAAGTCATTTTTTGTGTGTAATCAACTGAATTAAATTCAGGTTGCTTGCAATGAGCATAAGCGAGAATTTATTTATTAGGGAATGGACAACTTACCAGAGGCTTCACTACTGAAGAATATGACTCCCTCTCCAGCACCAAGGCTATTATGGGAGGAATGGGTTCTTATGAGCCCCTCCCCCATGCATGATGGAATGTCAACAAGCTCAGGTTTTTGTTTGTCTGTTTTTTGAGGTATTGCTCTAGGCCAGCTGATCTGGAATTCACTATGTAATCTCAGGTGGCCTTGAACTCAGGGTGATCCTCCTACCTCTGCGTCCTGAGTGCTGGGATTAAAGTAGTGGGCACATGGGCATTGGGGGCAGGGCCAAATATTGTGAGCATGAAGTACATTTAGTGTCACACTGAACTCACACTACTCTAGGACAGAGGAGCATTGAGGATTACAATCCCGATTTATTTATGTATTTATTTATTTATTTCCCATACTGTGTTCATGTTTAAAGCTCAGTGTTCTGGCTCCATCTATGGTGACATACTTGAACTCACCAGGACCATGAAGTGTACACTGGATGGTGCCCCCTGCTGCAGTGATGGGGTCCCACTGTTCTTTGGAGCTCTAACACGTGCTGGCCTCGCTCCTGAGTGTGCTCCCTTCCAAGTCACATCTTCTTTTCTGAGATACAATGTGGTTTTGAAAACCCGCATGTGATTTGCTTCTTGTTCTTCTGTTGCTCAAACAGCCACTTCTACCCTTCTCCTCCCTCAGTTTGCTTCCTACATTGTCTCATGAGAAAAGCTCCTGATGGCTGGCCAGTGTGTGTATCCACTGGCCCTACACACCTGCTTATATTTGACCAACATGAACATTTTAATAACAAGGCAACAAGCATACAATAGCATTTGAATAACAAACTAGAGGACCAACCCAATAGTCCTACTTCAGTTTGAGTTCAGAGGAATATATGTTTTAATTAGTTTTTTTTTTTTTTTTGAGACAAGTTCTCACTCAGCGAAGGTTGTCCTGGAATTCATCATGTAGTTGAGGATGACCTTAAACTTTATATTCTCCTGCTTTTACCTTTCAGTTGTTGGGATTACAGGCATGCTCTACTTATGTGGTGCTGGGTGTCAAACCCAAGACTTTGTGCATACTAGGCAAGAACTCCACCAACTGAGCTGGTTTATTCCATGCTATGGATTGAATTCAAGACTTTATGCATGCTAGGCCAGCATTCTAACAACTAAACTGCATCCACAGCCCTGAGGTATAACAATTTATTTAGGGTCTATTATATGTTCCTTGTGTAGCTCAGATAAGAAAAAAAAAATCTTGGTTCAAGCAGCAATGCATGTCTGGTGATCCAAGCAAGGCTCAGGTCATTCTGTTGTTGTCTCCTTCAGGGCAGATTGGGGCAACTCATCCAGGAAATAGACTTTCTTAAAATCACACAGAATGAGTATCTATTGGCCCTTGTATATCCGGCCAGTATCCTGACCTCTTGCTACTCCATATGAAGCCTTCCATAAGCTTGGACTATTCAGTCTGATCTGAGGCACTGGTCCATAGATCCATTTACTGGGCAGCTAGCATTTTAGTAATACCTTTTAAAAATTATTTTACTTAAACACATACCAGAGTAAGTAAAGTATATGATGAATACACCATACCCATCATTAATACTGAAGAATCTTCAAGCCACCACTAAACTTGTTTTTATCCATATCTCATAATTCTCTTATTGTCATTTATGCATACTTAAATATGTATTTCTGAAATATAAAGTCTCCTTAGTACTTTATTATTATTATTATTATTATTATTATTATTTTGGTTTTTTGAGGTAGGGTGTCACTCTAGCCCAGGGTGATCTGTAATTCACTATGTAGTCTCAGGGTGGCCTCAAACTCATGGTAATCCTATCTCTGCCTCTGGAGTGCTGGGACTAAAGGCATGTGCCACCATGCCCAACTTTCTAGTACTTTTTTAAAAATCATATGCTAATTAGACAATAAATTCT
This sequence comes from Zapus hudsonius, assembly GCA_004024765.1. Taxonomy (NCBI): domain Eukaryota; kingdom Metazoa; phylum Chordata; class Mammalia; order Rodentia; family Dipodidae; genus Zapus; species Zapus hudsonius. Next base: position 18,659 of record PVHP010016546.1, read on the forward strand.
ATAGGGAAAGAGATTCTGAAGATTCAATACATAGCATGGCAATGATTGTTCAAAGAATGGCTCTTAAGGGTACTTAGCATACAGACATCAAAAATGGTAACTGTGTGATAATGGTTGGTTAATCTAATTATGGTCATCATTTTACAATGCATCAAATCATCACATTGTATAGCTTGAATATTTTTGTCAATTATACCTCAGTAAAGTTGGGTAAAACATAAAATGTAAAAAAAGACATAAGAGCTATTTTCATTATTACTGTAGCCTTAGAACACTGTTTGGGACATAGTAGACACTCAGTACTTTTCTAATGACTGAGTGAATAAGGGGGAAAGAAAGGAATATATGTCAAGAGGAAGCAGTAAAGAAAAGGGTTTACACAGTGATCAGTCATAACCTCACTCACAAAGGGCCATGACTCTGTTGGAGGACCAGCAAGAATTTAAAAGGTAGACTAACCTAAGGAGGCAGTGCTTCATCTCTCTGATATCTGGTCTCAGGCTGCCATTCTGAGGAGGTGTGACATCGCGATGTGTTCCTCAGAGGTCTCTGATGAAGTGGCCCCTTCCTGGGAGAATAGTAAACAGAACAAATCAGGGTCTAAAGGCCAGGAAGGAGCCATGTTTGTACCACTCAACCCAGCTTAATGTTATTCTCTATTTCAATTTTTTATGTTTTTTTGTTTTGCTTTTGGAGTAGGGTCTTGCTCTAGCCCAGACTGACCTAGAATTAGTCTCAGGGTGGCCTTGAACTCACAGTGATCCTTCTACCTCTGCCTCCTGAGTGCGGGGATTAAGAGCATGACCCACCACATCTGGCCCCTATTTCAATTTTAATATTTCATTTCTTCAGCTTGTTTAAGCATTCCAACCCCATCTTTAATATGCCCAGGGACATCCAAGATAGAGTTATAAACTCTATATATATATGGGTGAGGGAAGGCCCATGGTGAGCCAGTTGGGTGGCCATGAGCCTTAGTGAGTGCCACAAGAGGAAGCTGGCTCTCAGATTTTGGGTCTTATTGCCCTGTCCTACTTAGAGAATCCCTTTTTAGTGCTAATATTGGAGACCTTTATTTTTATTTTAAAAGGTAGGATATTTCTTTCATGGGTGGGTCAGACACCATTGATTCTCTATCCCTTGATTATTGTCCATTGGTCTTTTTTGGATGTGAGTATGCATGTAGTGTACGTGTGCATGTGTGAATATGCACATGACAAGTGTGCACATGTGCGGAGGCCAGAGGAAGATACTGGGCGTCCTCCTCAGTTTCTCTTCTGCCTTGTTTCCTTGAGATGGCCTCTCATTGGACCTTGAGCTCCCTTGTTTTTGGTTAGACTGGCTGACCATGGAGCCCAGTGATCCTCCCATTCCTGTCCCCTTAGAGCTGGGGGTTACAGGCCTTTGTGGGCAGTAAGGCCTCTTACCCACTAAACCTTCTCTTGAGCCCCTGACTTTTGCCTCAGGATAAACCAATATCCTGTTGGATGAATAAAGATAGCCTGTCACTACCATTAATAAGGAGTTAAGGGCCTAATACCTATCACTTTATTTAAACCAATCAGGAATCGTCTACTAAATTTTCATATGTGCTTCTCATAGTAAAACTGTTGGCATAGAAAGGTCTCTTTCTTACCTTTGAGCTTCAGAAGGAAAGAGACATTGACAGAAATGCCTCCACTGACTGCCATCCAATATGACCATGGTATAAGTGAATGAATTTAGGATCAGTCATCTTAGGGTCTGAACAGCAGGCCATTAAGTTTCCTTAAAGGCACCACCCAGGGAGAGACATTTCATATATTCTTGGTATTAGATTCTGATAGAAATTTGGTTATATGGGCCAATGTATTTCCCTATGCAAAAATGAGAATATTTTTATCCAGGTAACATCCACCTCCTGCTCTAACCTTGGTAAGTCATGTTTGTTCTGCTTGACTTTTGTGTTTGTTTTGGTCAGGCTGGAGCCCTGAAAAGTAAAAGAGATTATTACCTCAAGCTTTTGTTGTGTTGCAGTTTGGGTGGAACATTTAAGATTAAGTTTATCCGTTTTTGGTTGTTTGGGTTGATATATTTGTGTTATTTTTGCTTTGCCTTCACTGGGTTGTGTGTTGGTGTGGTGTGAGTGGGAGGAGAGCTGGGACGTGACTCGATGCTGAATTGTTAGTGGGAATGTTCCTGCTTTTGGAGAGAGAGAAGGCCTGCTATGCAAAGCCATATTTCATTTTGACCCTGAAGCATCAAGACATTGTCTCTCTACAGGTGTTTAGTGCCATATGGGCCAGCTAGACAGAGTCAAAGGCTGCAGACACAACTTTCTCTAATAGATGCTTCTCCAAGACAAAGGGTATAAAGTTTGGTCCGTGGAGAAGACATAGCACATCTTGTTCTGGGAACAAGCACATGTCAGATCATGACCATAGGAAAGGCCCGTGTTTGGGATAACTTGTGGGGAAGTGTAGGCCTTAATGAAGCCATCATGCAGATGCTGTTGCTTATGTAGCCAATATCCAGGCATTCTCTTTTCTTGCTTGCTAACAGAACTGCAATTTTGTTGAGATAGTTGTGAGTCCACATGTGATAATGGGTCACACACTTCCTCAGCCGTTATTACAGGTAAGTTTTGTCACAAGCCTTGATATGGCCAAACACATCTCACCTGAGAAACCCGGAAGATCTTTCAGGTAAGAGTGAACAGATGACACTAGTGTCATACTTCTTTTTACCTTGAAGCCAGCTGAAACCTGAAGCTGCACCAGCTTCCTTGTGACCATGAAATACAGCATCAACTGCTAAAGCCATGAGGGCAAACAATCCTGTATATTTAAGTCACTGACTTTCAGATTTTCCATAAGACTTACATGAATAAATTCCTAATATGCGACAATAGTATGAGAAGTTTGAATGAATTAGATCAATGTCCTTGGAATGTGTATGTGTGTGTGGTATGCATGCATGTGTGCATGTGCTTGTATGTGTGTAGGCCTGAGACTGACATTGAGTATCTTCATCTATTACCTTATTCTTTGAGACAGAGTCTCTCTCACAGAACACAGAACTCACTAATTTGGCTAGACTAGCTAGTCACTGAGACCCATGGGTTCCCTGTCTCTACCTCCCCAGTGCTGGGATTACAGATCACCACACCCACCATTTCAAATCAATGTCTTATCATTCTGACAGGATGGGGGCTACGTGTGAAAGTTGTATCCAAGGATTCTTTGGTGACAGACCCTGATTCCAAGGAAGAACATCTAGTAGTGCAGTCTCCTGAAGACTTGCTCTTTTCATTGGTTGTTCTGGTTTAGCTTTGCTTGGTTGAAGGACCATGATAGGATTTGAGGTTGTATCTGCAGTCATGCCCCTGTCTCCTAGTGGCTCTCACCATTTCCATCAGCCCTGTCTACTTTTCCCACTCATTCCATGTCTGGAGTATGCGCTTGCTGTAATTACAGTAATTAACAGTTAAGAAAATTTTCCTCAAGAGAAAGATAAGGACTGGATGGGTTTAGACATTTTATCTCTAGCCAGATGGCATATTATTATTATTTTTTGTTTCTTTGAGGTAGAGTCTCTCTCTAGCACAGACTGACCTGGAATTCACTATGTAGTCTCAGGGTGGCCTCGAAATCACAGTGATCCTCCTACCTCTGCCTCCTAAGTGCTGGGATTAAAGGCATGCACCACCATGCCTTTAACTTATTCTTTGGCTTTGATCTATTCTTTTTTTTTTTTTTTTTTTTTTTTTTTGGTTTTTCGAGGTAGGGTCTCACTCTAGCCCAGGCTGACCTGGGATTCACTATGTAGTCTCAGGGTGGCCTCAAACTCATGGTGATCCTCCTACCTCTGCCTCCCCAGTGCTGGGATTAAAGGCGTGCGCCACCACACCCGGCTGATCTATTCTTTAGCTTGTCTCCTTTAAAATTTGTATGCTTGTAACTACTAGGTGGGAAACACCTGTACCAGCAAACTGAAACCCTGGGGCATTGGGTGAGTTCTTTCATTTACTACATCTTTTTGCTGCATGTGTATCCATGTGTGTGTGTGTGTGTGTGTGTGTGTGTGTGTGTGTGTGTAGTGTTCATATATGCATGTGTGTTCATATGTGGGTAGGTGCACATGTGTGTGCAGGTGTACAAGCATGTGTGTGCACAGGCCAGAGGTCAATACCAGGTATCTTCTTTAATCATTCACCTTGATTTTTGAAACAGGGTCTCTTATTGATCTTGAACTCTCTGGTTTGGCTTCACCAGCTGGCCAAAAAGCCCCAGGGATCCTCCTGTCTCTACCTCCTCAGTGCTGGGATCACAGTCATGCACCACCATGCCTGGCTTTGACACAGTGCTGGGGATCTGAACTCAGGTCTTCATGCTTGCAGGGCAAAACTTCACCCCTGGAACCATCTCCTCAGCTTCCTAGTGCACCTTATTATAGCCAACCAGCACGCACGTGTGAGTGTGTGCACACATGGGCTTATGAATTCATCCTTTTAAAAAATATTTTTATTTATTTATCAGCAACTAGAGAGAAATGAAGAGGAGAGACAGAGAAAATGGGTGCAACAGGATCTCCAGAAAATGAGCTCCAGAGAAAGCTTTGCGCATCTGGCTCTATGTAGGTTCTGGGGAATCGAAACCATGTCGTTAGGCTTAAGCACCTTAGCCACTGAGCTATCTCTCCAGCCCATCTTTAAAATTATTTATTTATTTATTTATTTATTTATTTATTTATTTATTTATTTATTTATTTGCAAGCAGAGAGAGATAAAGAGGGAAGATGGACAGAGAGAACGCTTACATCAGGGACTGAACCTAGGTCATTAGCTTTGTGGGCAAGTGCCTTAACTACTGAGCAATCTCTCCCTCCCACCCTCTGAATATATCTTAAAGCACAGAATCTGTAGGTCTAAAACCCTTTTCCTGGGAGGACTTTCTGTGCCAAATATGTTCTATGAGCCTTTATTATATGCCATTTGTTTTATCCTGAATGAATTCATGCTGATTTCCTCAAGAGTCTTTTTCTGGACAAAAATCAATTTGCTGGAAGGGCCAGGGTTGAGCTTCAGCACCAAGAGACCATGATGAACAGATGAACAGGCCTCCTTCACCACACACTGTCACTATGACGTTCTGCACCACCCAGACCTTAGAATGATGTTGGGTTTCAGTTTTCCCATCTCTTAGCAGGGCTTTTCCCCAGGGGTTATTCATGCTGGTTATGTTCTCAGATAGACTTTGTTGTTATTGTTGTTGTTTTTCAAGGTAGGGTCTCGCTTTAGCTTAGGCTGACCTAGAATTCACTATGCTGTCTCAGGGTGGCCTCAAACTCACAGCCATCCTCCTACCTTTGCCTCCCGGGGCTGGGACAAAAGGTGTACACTGCCACACCTGAACTTGACCTCAGATAGACCTTTTAAAGACACAGAAAAGAAGGCTGCTGACACCCCTACCCTCAAATGAATAAAGAGATATTCTCTCTCTATGACAGTTTGTGGGAAGGCTCTGAGCACATTGTGTGTGTTAGTTTTCAATCACTGTATCTAAAATAATCAGTTATAAGGAGGAAAAGTTGTTTGTGGATCCCAGCTTCAGAGGTTCCAGGCCATACTTGCTTGACCCTGTGGCTCTGGGTCCTTGGTGACAGAGTACATCATGGTGGGAGTGTGCAGTGGAGGAGGTCTATTTACTTCATGGTGTCTAGGGAGCATAGACAGGAAGGATCTAGGATCCCAATACCCCTTGTAAGGGTGGGTGTGCCCTCTTGAAGATTCTACTACCTCTCAAAAGTGCTAAAGGCTGATCCCAACCCTTTAACATACGGGCCTTTGGACCCAGTCTCAGGATCTAAACTACTCACATATGGTACTGACAAACACTCAAGGGGTGAGGTGGTGGGCAACCCTAAGAAAGGATCCTAGCAGTCAAAACCATTCTTCATCAATGCCCAGCAAGGTGGACCACTAGAATAGAGAATTGTAACCGGTTCTCTGCTTCCTGTATCCTCCACACTGGGGATCTGGCACTGCCTAGTCATTGTTCTGTCTTATCTTCCCCAGGAGCTGTGAATCCTACAGAACCAGGATTTGGCCTTTCATTTTGACATCCCAGCATCTAACATAGTGCCTGACATATGGTAGGAGCTCAATAAATATTTATTGAATGAATAATATATAGTGTTATGATGTATATGGTTTACAATTCTATGGTTAAAAATACAAGCATTCTCCAAAGGTCTGATGTGTACCACAATAATACAAATTGTAACTCGGATGCCATTGTATAATTTACTCAGTAAATTATAAGTACTTTGCCAAAAATTTTTATGTATGCATCTCATTTCAATCTAGACATCATGAAAATTTATGTGCCACATCTTATAAGCCTTGCACTTTGCTGGATGCAGAGGAGGTGAGGGAGGCTGCAGGAGTGGAGGGTGGAGGTGCAGCCTATATGCAGCCTCTGATCTGTGGAGAGGTGAGATAACCATAGTGATTTGCAAAACTTGCCAGGACTGCGTGCAATAAGCTTCCATCTAAACCAAAGCTTAGGTGTTCCTCAGGAAAGTCTACAATCTGTCCAGGTTTCCAGGATGAACTTGGGGGTATATTCAAGCAGGGTTAGAGGAAGAACAAGGAGAGGAGCTAAAAAAAAAAGTGACATGTGTGGAAAGGTTAAAGACACTGAGTGACTCAAGTTGGAAAAGAGAAGGCTGAGAGGAAACTGAATCATATTCTTCTAGACAAAGAAGGGCTCTGGCTGGGGGACGATGGCCAGCTGTCCTCCTGTGCCTCTGCAGAGCAGGGGAACTGGGCTTAGACCGGAGGCAGGGCTAAGATTAGAGTGCAGGAAGATCTTGGCAGTGAAGGATGTTGTATAACCTACTTTTCGAGACAACTTGGGGACTGAGGAGACTCCCACACTCCTGGTCTGGGCCCAGTGGACACGTTCACAAGGCTGATATGGCTGGCTGGATGCAGATGGAGGAGGTGGGCCTATGGCTGCATGTCTCTCCTGTCCTCGATTTTCCATTGAAAGTTAAGTTCCCAAATTTTGGAGCTGGAAAGGCAGCACCTCCCCCACCCACCACGCACTGCGCCAGTGTTCCTGGGCTGGGTAATAATGCCTGTCATTTCCTCTCCCGGGGGAGTGGGGCTGCAACCGCCCTGACAGCCCCGAGGGATTGAAGGCAACTAAAAATAGTGCATTAAATATAATCTGTTGAGGGGCACATTTGCATTGCTTTTCTTTCCCCTCGCCTATCTCTTCATCCTTCCTGGCTTGTGAGGCCTGGTCTCGCTCTGGGCACTGGGAATCAGGTTCCCCTCTGCCAGCTACTTCCATTTAGTGGTAGAAGGTGGGCACTATGGGGGATCTGGAAGGGAGTCCATCCAAAGTAGAGTTGAGGGTCCTCAGGAGTGCCCTCTGCCCTTCCTCTCTACTTGACCCTGGGCCTTCCAGGGCTGTAGGGCTCAGGGAGAGAAACTGGAAGTTGGGGAGGAACTGTTGAAAAGGAGAGCCAGCCAGGGCTTTGTTCTCCCATCAGCCACTTCCGTCTGCTACACAATCTCTCTGAGGTTAAATATTAATTAAGAGCAGAATGACAGTGAGAACTGAGCAGTGTCACTTTCTGTCCCAACATAAATGCTAATTTCCTTACAGGTATAAAGTGATTTTGGAGTGGGATTGGCAGCCCAGGGAGAATAGCTAGGAAGGGGGAAGGAAGAAGGAGAGATGGGTAATGGCTGTGGCCTTGCATCAGACTATTAAGAGAGACTAGGCAAGGAAGACCTAAGTGCTGGCTGTGGAGAGGAAGACCAGGGCTTGTCAGAAAACAGAGACCTGGATGGTCACGGTGCAATCCTAGGCTGCCTTGACGCTAATAATAGTGGTTTAAGGAGCTGGGTAGTGCTGACTCCCACCACTTCTATAAGACAGGCTTCCTTTTCCTTTCTTTTCCTTCCTTCCTTTCTTCCTTTCTTCCTTTCTTCTTTCCTTCCTTCCTACTTTCCTTCCTTCTTTCCTTTTTTCCTTCCTTCCTTTCTGCCTCCTTTCCTTCATTCCTCTCTTTCTTCCTTCCTTTGTGTTTTTACTGCAAAGCTCTTATGATTTTTATTTTGTTTTAATTGCATTTGTGTGTCTGTGTTGCAAATGGATTCCAGATATTTTGTGTCCAGCCTTACATAGGTGCTGAGGAAGTGAACCCAGGCCAGTAGGCTTGGAAAGTAAGTCCCTTTAACCACTGGGCAATCTTCCCAACACCTCTTGTGATTTTTTAAAATTAAAAACAATATACAGGTTAAGGCACTTGCCTACAAAGCCTAAGGACCTGGGTTCAATTCCCGAGTGCCCATATAAAGCCAGATGTACAAGGTGGCACATGCATCTGGAGTTTGTTTGCAGTGGTATGAGGCCTGGTGTACCCATTTTCTCTCTCTATCTCTTTCTCTCTCTCTCTACCTCTTTCTCTCAAATAAACAAACACATAAATAAATAAATAAACAGCTGGGCCTGGTGGCACAAGCCTATAATCCCAGCTGTAGTAAATAGTTCCACGTTGCTGGCGTGAACATCCAAACCAGACAGTTTATGGGAGGAAGAGGTTTATTTCAAATTTACAGATCCATGGGGAAGTTCCATCAGTGGTGGAAGAAGCTGTTTTCATACATCCAAGAAGAGAGAATTGGCCAAACAGCCAGCAAACACGAAAAGCAGCAAGCAAAACCCGACAGCAAGCAGGACCCTAGAGCTCAAATTGCTCTTACACCTTTGGGATGGAATTCAGATCTGCTCCCAAATACAACTTTGGGCTGGACCCCAGGATCTTCCCCTAGTGACACCTCCAGCCAGGTGACTGGAGACCCAAGTTACAAGCTTTAATAAACACCAGGTGTGGTGACACAAGCATGTGTAATCCTGGGGAGGTAAAGGCAGGAGATATTTTGGGGTCTTGCTTGCTAGTTAACCTAATTGAATTGGTGAGCTCCAGGTTCAGTGAGAGACCCTGTCAAACAGTAGGATGGAGAATAATTGAGGAAAATACCTGACATTAATTTCTGACCTCCACATGCACACATGCTCTGGTGTGTATGTATGTTCACACAATACAAACATGCACACACACACGTGCTTGCACACATGTGCATGTGCACTATAGTCATGCACATGCAAAATAAGGTAAAAAGAGAACTGGTGATATGGCTCAGTGGTGTCTGCTTAATACGTAAGAAGCCCTAGGTTCAATGTCCAGTACAAAAAAAAAAGACAAAATTAAAAGGAATTAAAGAGATGGGCAATACATGAAGCCAAGTCCCCTCCCATTGCAGATCAGAGATCTCAGTGCAGCTGATGGAGTCTTGTGACATCCAAGAGACTATCTTGGAAAAGTCCAGAACATGCCCATTTCACTGGGATATTCTGGAGTAAGTCAGTGCTCTGAAACTGGACTATATGCACTTGTTTTTTTTTTTAATGTTTTTTTTTTTGAGGTGGGGTCTCTCTAGCCCAGGCTGACCTGGAATTCATTATGTAGTCTTAGAATGGCCTCAAACTCATGGCGATCCTCCAACCTCTTGCCTCCTTTGTGCTGGGATTAAAGGCATGCAGCACCACGCCTGGCTTGCATGAATTCCTTTGATGGCTGTTCAGACTCTGGAAATTGTTTGGTAGATTGTTTGTGTGCACATAAGAAGTTTTTCTGGAGCCAGAGTTGTGGATTTCTAGCATGGCTGGTAGATGAGTGTGCTCATCACTGGAATCACCTCATGGTTCAAGAAGACTAGAGCCTATTCTTGCATCTGCATGCTGGACAGTAGAAGACAGGGCAAGGAGACAGGGAGATCTACCAAGGAACCTTCCCAGAAATCTACTTCCGTCTTCCTGTCCTCACCTACCTGCAAGAGAGACTGGGAAATAGGACCTTTCAGCTGCTACTTTCAACTCCAAACAAAGCCAGTGTTTCTGTTAACAAGAATAGAAGAGGAGCAAATTATTGCTGCACCCGGTCTCAGAAAAGGCCAGGGAAGGAAATGTCCACTGCCCCAATGGAAGGAGGGGTGTAGAAATGGATCAGTGGTTAAAGACATTTGCTTAAGCCTGGCGTGGTGGTGCACACCTTTAATCCCAGCACTTGGGAGGCAGAGGTAGAAAGATCACTGTGAGTTCGAGGCCAGCCTGAGATTACATAGTGAATTACAGGGCAGCCTGGGCTAGACAGAGACCCTACCTTGGGAAAAAAAAAAAAGACACTTGACACTTGCTTATAACACCTGACAGCCCAGGCTCAATTCCTCGGCACCTAGTAAAGCCAGATACACAAAGTGGTGTATGTGTCTGGAGCTAGTTTGCAGTGGCAAGAGGCCCTGGTGTGTCAATTTTCATTCTCTCTTTCCTTGCAAATAAGTAATAAAAAGCTTATGAAAGGAAGAAGCCCAGTGTTGAAATGGCTGCTTTTGGTTTGGTTCCCATCAGCCACTCCTGAGCTTGCGACTGGGCCTCAGAAATTGGATATTCTAAATGCGTTGGCAGGGTTAGCCTCCTCCAGGGTTCAGTATTTGAAAAGAGGTGCTCATTGCATTGAGGAGTGTGGCCCTTCAGGGGGCTTTGCAATGGGCTCTCCAGCAAAGCCTGAGAGCAGCTTTGCCTCGTCTCTGTTAATGATCTCCATTCTGGCAGCACTTTGCTCCTCACAGCCTGGAACAGGTGGACCAGGAGAGGGAAGACATGGTTCTTTCTTGAGGAAAACTGACAATGGGGAAGGAGGACCCAGTCCACTTGGTCAGGATAATGAGAAGAAAGTATATTCAGTTTAGTTCACTTCTCTTAGGTATTTGTGCCTTGACATAAACTGATCCTTCTGACTGGAATGGCTATCTGTGGGGGACTCTCAATCTCTCTCCATGAAAGGTTTCTGATTTCTCTTATTCATCCCTTCTTCCCCCTCCCTACCCTAGGAGCTTTCTTGTAACTTTGTGATCCTCTCCTGACTTCATACAACATTCTTCACATTGGTGTGTGTGTGTGGGTGTGTGTGGGTGTGTGTGTGCGTGTGTGTGTGCATGCTATTGTGTGGGTGTGGTGACTAGAGGACAACTTTGGATGTCCATCCTTGTTTTCTTCCTGTTTGAGGTAGGGTCTTGCATTGTTTAACTGAGCTTTGGGGAGATTCTCCTTTCTCTACCTCTCTTCTTGCCATAGGCATGCTGGGATTACAGACATGTACTAACTTGTCTGGCTTCATCACATTGTTCAGAACTGTGTCTTCTGTCACAAAGCTAAAGCTCCTTAGCAGTGGAAAAGGCTTGGGGGCATAGAGCTCTTAGTTGGACTCAATGTGCGCTTAATGGGAATAGACAAAAATTTTAAAAAGTGTTCATGATTTACTAGAAGCAAAACACTAGAGAGGCAAGAAGAGAGTTAGCATTAAAGAGGACCTCTATAGACTTTGACAGCCAGGAGTGCACAGTCTAGTATGGAGATGAGACTACATTATTGCTCTCAGGAAAAGGCAATGGTGAACTGGAGAGATGGCTCATCGGTTAAAGTGCTTGGCTGCAAATCCTAATAACCTGAGTTCGATTCCCCAGTACCCATATAAAGCCAGATGCACAAAGTGGTGCATGAATCTGGAGTTTGTTTGCAGTGTTAGAGGCCCTGGCACACACCTTTCTCTCTCTGTCTTTCTCTCTGCCTCTCCCTGCTTGCAAATAAGTAAATAATTTTTTTAAAAGGCAATGATATAGGCAGGGGTCTTTAGCACAGGGGAGGGAAAGATGGCTTGAACAACAGGTGGTAGTCTGGGGAGGTGACAGGTGTGAGAGTGTCATAGGAAAAGGCGAACAACTATCCAAGAGACACGGGAGAGACTTGGGAGAGCAGGCGCAAGAACAAAGGAAGCTGGAGCCATTTGAACGCCAAGTGTTAGGAGTTGAACAATCCATATAGGATTTTGAAGTCTTTCTCTCTCTCTCTCTCTCTTTTTTTTTAACATGGAGGAGCTATGCTGAGGATGTGCTAGTTTAATTTTGAGGTTTGATCTCTGCTTTTCCTGGAAGAAACTGTGTTACTGTGTTCTCTTGTGGTTTGAAGGTGTTCTTGGAGGTATCAGGACTGGGTGATGGTGCTGTTAGGGGACAAAAGAAGAGGCAAGAGGCCTGGTGAGGATGGGGCCTGGGGTGATTGTCACTGTGGTCTGAGTATTTTGGAGGTCTGAGGAAAGGAGGGCTCATGGTAGGTTCTCCCCTCTCCCTTTCCTTTTCTGTCTCTCTTAAAATACCCTGTGTTCTTGCAGCAGTGCAACTGCTAATCTAAAATAAAAACAGCAGGAAATGCAAATGGTCAGGTTCTCCTAGCAACAGGAGCCAACCCACGCAGGGCGTGTGGAGCAGAGCAGAACTGTCCTGAGGCTGAGATGCGGTGGTTGGGTTGAGGAACAAGTTTCCACTTCCAGGTGGGTTCCACTAACTTCTGGGAGGGACCGGCTAGTGGGAAGCCACCTGCTGGGCTGAAGAAACTCTCCATGAGCTGGACTGGCCAAGGACCAAGTGCAGAGAGAAGGTGCAGGTAAAAGTGGAGGAGAAAGGGCAGTCTTGATTTGGGCCACCTGAGTAGGCTGGCTGTAGCAGCGACCTCAGAGAGCTTGCAATCAAAGATCTAACTTGGGCATGAAGGACCTGGATCTGGTTTCGTGTTTCTGTGGTCCATTGCAATAAATCTATGGAAAATGTTATTTCAAAGGTTATGAAATGAAAGGAGTGTAAGGTGTTCAGATTCAAAGGTAAGGGGATTGAAATCAGAAAACTCATAGACTCTCCAAGACATGTCGTTCAATCTTCCTGTTACAAATGAAGAAACTGAGGTCAAGAGAGGTAAGTGAATTTCCCAGGACACAGACCTAATTAGTGGCGGAGGAGGAATTGGAAAACAGGTATCCAGGCTGAGACATTTCATTTTAAGTAGAAGCTGCTGACATCCCTCCTCTGCTCACAGCTAGATAATTAGAAGCCATGATAACCTTGCTGGGCCCCTGGGGGGGGGGGAAGACAGTCATCTTAAGTACTTCCAAAAAGACTGAAGACATTTGAGAGACAAACGGGGGTGGGTACAACCCAAATGGGGTGCCATGCAAAAGTGAGCATGTGAAAGTGAGAGAGACATTGTCTGGGGGGTAGAAACAATTGTCACATAGTCCCTGTGGTTGCTCTGCATAAGGATTCCTTGGGGGAGGGATTTTTACATGGCAAAGGGGAGGAAGAACATTTCTGTGTCAGGCTTACATAGCAGGAAACTAGAGAAGGTGCATGTGGCTTGTAAAAGGACAAACCGAAGTGTAGTTGAACTTGAGAGAACCTTGGAAAAGATTCTGGCACCTTGGGTCCCAGAGAAGTCCCTGTGCCCTAGATGGTGTGGATCCCTATTACATAAGCAACTCTTTCATTACTCATACTCTGGCTTGTTTCTGCAAGACTCCTACAGCCTCTCATCTAGAAAAAACCATGGATAAAAGGGTTCTTAGTTCCAGCTGAGTACTAGCAATTTGGGTACATGGTCCCTCATGAGGATTCCTGGGTAGCAGGCAGGGTGGATGACAACAAGAAACAAGAACACCATCAAGAAAACTGGTGTTCTTAGAGCTTGCTTTCAGAGCCTTTGGCCTATGTGTGAGCTCTCTATAAGGATCTACATGGTTCACGTCTGCATTTACCTGGGAAACCCTCCAGAGTACTTAAGAGAGTCCTTGGGTCTAGTCTTCTGTGATGGTTAAGCTTTGTTGTCAACTTGACCTTTCAAGTAATCTTGGGTGGGTCTCTGAGGATGTTTATAGGAAGTCAGCTTCTCATCAAGGGGCAAGATGTAAGGAAGCTCAAAGGAGCTAGAAGTAAACATCCTTTCCTGTGTGGGCAGTGCAGGAAGGAAATTCTAGAGACTCAGGAAGCCATTAAGTCTGGGATAGAATTGCAAGACCCCACCCTAAGACTATATAAAGGAGAAAGAATTCTCTCCTTGGCCCTCCTGCCTGTTCCCTGTTCTGTGTGTGTGGTGTAGGTGATGGGTTTTTCTCTCAGCTCGGACCCGTGAAAAAGGGCCAGCCTCTTTCGCTGTTACAGAACTTCCCCTCAATCTGTAGTTCCAATAAATACTTTCCTCCCCCAAATTGTGCCTGGTTTGAAGATTCATCCCAGCAGCGTGTGGCTGACTGTGACATCTTCCCATGGTGCTTTGCCGTTCTTGGCCAAGTTGTAGAAATTCTAGCTTAGTACCTATGTGACCTTAGGCAATTTCTGAGTATTGGATTCTTCAGCTGTAAAATGAGAGCAATTATATCTGTTTTATAGATGGATAGGAGATGCTAGTACAGCCAGATATCCAGTAGGTACTCGATAAATACTGGTTTCTACACTTCTGACGTGTGGTTGCAGTTGCTTGAGGACCAGGTGGAGCTTCAACTCCCATTGCCAAGGCAGAGACTGCTATTTTCCAGGAAGCCAAGATGAAGCTCTGATTGCAATGCTTTCTCTCACATACAAAAATCACTTTCTTTCATTTTTGATGAAATAGGCTTTTGTGGGTTGATCTGGCAATGTCATCCATGGCTTGTTTTTCACTGATGTAACCCCTAACACACCAGTGTAGTTTGCATTCAGTAGACAGTTTTGAGTGGCGTTCACATGAATAAGGACATTTAATTAAATTAACTTATTTAATTTTTGCATATGTATGTCTGTAGTGTATATGCATGTTTGTATGCGTGTGAATATGTGCAGAGGCCAGAGGTTGATGTCAGGTGTTTTCTCAATCGTTTTCCACCCTAGTTTTTGAGACATGATCTCCCACTGGCCCCAGAGTTCACTGACTCGCCTAGACAAGCAGCCAGCAAACATCCAGGGAGTCCCAGCATCATGCCCAGCACCATGCCCAGATTTTGCCTGGGTGCAGGGGATCTGAACTCAGGCCCTTATTCTGTGCGGCAAGTACTTTACCCACTGAGTCATCTCTCTAGTCCCTGACATTTTAAATTATTACTAACTGACAAAAGAACATCTGAAACAGTAAGTAGATAAATTTGGTCTGCTTAGGCGATCTCTTTGATAGGTTGGGGGCCCAGGGTAGGTTCCAGATCATGCTAGTAGTGTACCATGCTATGAGCCATGCTGGACAGCTCCCAGGACCAGTAAAGACAGCCTGGCTGCAGAATTCCTGTAAACAGAAGGAGGTGGTGGGGAAGGTGGATCCCCGAGGGGGCCGGTGAAGGTGATAGTTAGCTGTGCCAACTCCATGGCGTGTCCCAGTCTTCTAGCAGCACTGATGAAGGGCACACCCCCTACCACCAAACTCTGAGGTTGGATTTTTATTTATTTATTATTTGCAAAGCGGGGGGGGGGGAGGAAGGGGCACATTAGACAATCTTGCAACTGCAAACAAACTCCAGATGCATGCACCAGTTTGAGCATCTGGCTTTATGTGGGTTCTGGGGAATTGAACCCAGGCAGTTAAGCTTTGCAGCCAAGCACCTTTAACCACTGAGCCACTGGATTTTGATTCTGCCATTTTAACTCCAATTTCTGTCACCATCAGGAGTGCTGACTTGTTCATTTTTTTTCTCTTGTTGAAGTTGTAAAAATCAATGTCCCATAGTTGAGATGTTGGCTTTTGTGTCTCTAAGGGGCATGGCAAGGATTGGTAGCCTGCACACTGGACCACCAGGAAATCCCAGAAGCATCCTTGCAGTGGGCTGAGCATGTGTGGTCCCTAGGGCACCTGGTCCTCTCCTCCTGGGAATAGTGCACCTACAGAGACCTGCAGGGCTCACAGTCACTCCTGGAGTCCCAGAAGCACCAGGGTTTTAGGTGCTTTTCTTTTTGCCTCCCCACAAACACATTCCACAAGAGGAACCAGAATTTCAGACTTCCTTAGTGAGAAACAAGGTGTTTGGCCTTACCGGTTTTTTTTCCTTTCTAAAATAAGGGTCCTTGCTCCCTCATATCAAACTATCTGCTATATATCTGCTATATATCTGTGAAGCTGGTGGAATATACAATCGTATTTCTCTTCCTGGGTGGGAATCAGGTCAGGCTCTGCAAATGTATAGAAAACTCCCCAGGGCAGTGAAGAGCATGTTCAGGTTTCATTTAAGAGGAAAACTGTGGCTGCCTACTACTGAGTATGGGAGGGGGGGAGAGAAACAGAGATATTTTTAACATACGGAATATCAGCGAACAGAATGCTAAGGAACTAGAAAACTTATTCCAATAAATATGAAGCATATGCTCTGCTCAAAGCAACCCAGCTCTTTCTATATACAAATTTCACAGAGGAAAAAGATGTCGGAAATTGCAAAAATATTTGACGGTAAGTGGGCTACTACCAGTGGCTGGAGGAGACCTGGAAACCAGAGCAGGAAGAGTGGCTTGGGGGCCAGGGATCCTTGGCCATCTAGTCTGTGAGGACTCTCTGGCACAAACTCTGGGTAGAACCCTCTCCAACACCCACAGTTTGTGCCATCAGGGGGCTTTTCATCCACAATCAGAATATCATCTCTACCTTCACTACCCCAATCCTCACACTTGCACAATGCCTATCTCTCTGGCAGAGATTCCTTGGGTTTAGCAAGACAAAAACAAACCCCCAAAACTTTTTTTTTTTTGGTTTTATGTGACAGGTTCTCCGTGCCACTAGGAAAAAGGTACTTTGTACTCATCTCATTAGCGAGTCTCTAGTAATTGGGGATATTAATTTTATTGCTAAAGCCGACAAACATTTCACTCTCTCCTGTAGTGGGTAATTGCATCCGCAACAGCCTCTCTTTTGTGTTGCCAGATGGAAAGGATGTGTGTTTGCCATTTTCATTAATACAATTAGTTCCTCAGCATCTCCTGGCCCCCTCCCTAGCTGCGCGCTGCCTGGCCCTGGAGGAGGAGGGAGAGGAGGCGGCGGCGGCGGCGGAGGCCTCCCGGGGGCTGGGTGCTGGGAAGGCTGCGCAGGGGCTGGCAGAGAGCAGCAGGGAACCGCTGGCGGGAGCAGCGAGCACGGGGCCTGGAGGATGCCAAGCGCTAAGCCACAACA
>PVHP010016547.1:0-35658 GCA_004024765.1 Zapus hudsonius
ATGTCACGTGCCCCTCCCACACTGTGTTGATATTACTCATACTTCAGCGCAGGTGTCTCACAGCCACCCGTAGCTCAGGCAGCCGAAAGTGGCCATCTGGCTGGACTTGGTCCAAGGATGCCCTGTGCCAGGTGTAGATCGCTGGGGCCTCCGGTAGTCAGAGCTCACTGCCCTCAGCTTCCAGTAGGCCGGAGTGAGGGGCACAGTGCGAGAAGCTTGGGCTGTGCACTTGACCTCGTTTTGCCTTGGTTTCCACATTGGGAATTGAGGGGTGGGGGGCTGTTGAGGTGCGTAATTATGATTTATTGGCTGCGAGCGTGGAGCGGCAGCAATGAAAGTCCCTGAGCGTGTGGTGTGTTTTATTGTCATAATCACACAGACTTGGGAGGAAATTCAAAGAGATATTTTATTACCCAAATTATAGAAGTTTCTCTGCTCAGGAGGGACTATCCCAGAGTAATTAAGGCCAATGCAGCCAGCAGCCCCGCCAGGAATGCCACATGTCCTACCTGAGGAACTCTGAGGAAGAGGTGGTCAGTACATACAGTAACTACTGCTATGGCTCAAGGGACAGAAGCAAGTGACTGAGAGGCCGTGACACCGACCCGCAGGGCAGAGGAGGCAAGAGCTGCAAAAGCAGAGAGGCGTAACCCTCACTCCTCAAGATGGCCATCAGGGCCCAGCAAGGGCAAGGGACTGAACTGGCCGGGGTGCCCTCCTGGCCGCTCATCCGCAATGATGTGCCCCGGCCCCACTGGGCACTGGGCTGTCCTCCTGAAGGGGATATTTGAGCACACAGAGCTCACCAGCTGCCAAGACAGATGGGGTTAAAGAGGGCACGGAGGTCAGAAACACACATAGGATTGCACCCCTGGGCAGAGGACACCCACTTGGTGGCCATATTAGAGCAGAAGAGAAGAGATATCTGACCCCCTTATGTCTCTCCTCCCTGACCTTCAGCTTCATCCCTACTTGGCCCCATGACCCTCCCCACCCTGACCCCCATATCCCTCCTCCATCTGACTCCCTTGTTCTCCGGCCCCCTTTGGTGCTCTCGCCCACACCAACCATCCGCAGGCTTTTGTAGGAGTTTTCTTGCAAGCACTGTCTGGCTTCAGTTCAGCCCAAAGGAGGAAATTGGTCACAAGTCATTAGGGGAAGTCCCAAGACACCTTTTTCCCCTCCTCATACTCTGACCTTCAGACAACAAATTATCTGGAAGCCACTCAGCCAGGGGTGGGGAGCAGGCCGGGAATCTTCCAGAAGCCAGAGTCTCACACACACATTTTCTCACTGTGGAGACCAGGCAGCTGGTGTGCGTTGTGCAACGCTGGCAGGCACCTGCCTCCCCTGCCAGCTTCTCTGGGGTGGAGAAAGCCAGGTGGGAAGCTCTGCAACTGGGCAAAGGAGCACTTGGCCTTGTCTTCCGGCCCCAGGGCCCTGCTGGGGTGTGAAGACCTCCTCTCTGTCCTGCCTGCAGAATCCCAGGAGCCAGCTCTGGTTCAGTGGCCTTCGTTCCTCCTGGGAACCCGAAGGCACATCTATGGTCTCTCTCAGTGTCCTGTGTCCAGCATCATGACTGTGTAGTCTGTGACCGAGGCACTGGCTGCCCACAGGGATTGCGTGGCTCTCTAGGAGGAGAGAGGGTATCATAAATTCTTTCCACCCCAGTACTGTCTGGCTGCCCGGCTTGCCCTATTTGGCCAGAAGGGGGCAAGGTGCCCCTGCTAAGCAAGAGACTATAAAAGACAGTGAACTGGTCCACACTGGCCTCCTGGGATGGGATGATTCTGCCAACCTGCTGGGCAGGTCTCTCACCTGAGGAGTTGAGGAGATTGGGGGCCTGACAATGAAATCTGTCCTTCCTCTAGTCCTTCGAGTCATTAAGTAATTATCTGCCAATAAAAGCTGGAGGGCCAGGCGCTCCTACTGTTCTAAAACCCAAAACAAAGCTGTCCACAGTAGATGGTAATGGGAGACCAAGACATGGTGGGTAGCTCAGAACTTTCTGTGAGATTCCTTCCAGAAGCAGGACAGGCTCATGGCTTGTGGAGATGGTTCCAGAGACAGCTTGGTATCTAAAGGCAAAGGCTGGCAAGGTGTGTGGCTGGGTAGGGCAGCCTCTGGGCCTCCTCCTCTGTAAAGTGGGGGTAACAGGAATGGCTGCTCTGTGATAGAGGAGGGAAGGCTTGGGCTCATGGGAGGTGCTGGTGGTTACTAGTGCTGAGGACAGGCTGGACCAGTGGGTTTCAGCACTGTTTCCTGCACAGAACACTTTTTTCTAGTGAGCATTCAAACCCAGCCCCTCCCTGTGAACACTGTGATAAGACTCCTTTCTCGCAATAATGTCACCTACTCAGCTTCTCCTACAAATGAAAGAAGCAGGGGCTTACTTTGCAGACGCAGTCATGTGTCACATCTTTAGGAAGACCGTGTTCCTGGATGATGGTGACCGTCACTGCTGTGGCAGGAAACATTTCTCAGAACCCGGCCTTTCTCTGATGCCTATCGATATGAGGCAGGTCCCAGGCCTCCCTCTGTCTAGCTGCAAATACCCTTCCAGTCACAAAAGCTCCAGTGCAGAGGCCATCCCTGAGATCTAAGGGAGAGAGAGGCAGAGGCCCTGGGGACAGACAGGAGAGTTTTCCCCTTCATGATGTCACCCCCAGAAAATTCGGAGATACCCCAGATTTGGTGATGTTTCTGTACTGGGTCTCCATCTTGGCAGGAAGAGAGAGAGAGAGAGAGAGAGAGAGAGAGAGAGAGAGAGAGAGAGAGAGAGAGAGAGAACAGGGCTTCAGGATCAAGGTTGTCCACCTACCCGCTTTGAGATTTCAAGTCCAAAACCCACTACTCACCATGGGGGGCCTGATGCCAGCCTTGTTCCTTCCCTGGGCAGAAGTAAGCAAGGCCTGCCACTCTGTGTTCGGTGGATGGCGTCACCTTTCCAGACACGACTCCTTGTTTGCCTGAGTCCTGACCATCACAAGTGCTCTAAGGAAAGCCAAAAAGGGGACAGGAAACTGAAGGTGCCAGGTTGGCAGTGGTGCACACCGCCACACCCATCTCCCTGCCTCTGGTTCCGTGGAGCACTTGTGTGAGTCAGTGTTCAAGGACCTCCCCCTTCCCAGGACCCCAGGGGGAAAACGCCACTATGGCCTCACAGGAGACTGACAAGTTATGCACTTGAGAAGAGAAAGAGGTGACAGGTGGATATAAACTGGCACATTCTCTCTGTCAGAATAGGGCAGGGGTCCTAGGTGATACTATGTCCCCAGCACTGCCAGACCCAGTGGGAAGTCTAGTTTTAGCTCAGAGCCTGGGATGAAGGAAGCCATCACCCTGAGCCACCAGCATGAGTGTCCCTGTTCTGGACACCCCTGACCAGCATATCACTGCCAGAATGACAGCTGGGGACAAATGACATATTGGTCATTCCTGAGGCTCGAGCTGCTCCTCCATGTTGAGATTTCTGAAAATCCTGAAACCCAGAAGAGCTAACCTTGGAGGTGATGTGTGGAGCTCTTTTTCCTGGTGCACTCCCCTAAGCCCCCCACCTCCACCAAGTTCAGAGAGTCCCCCAGAAAGCTCGGTGCTCTCTCAGCCCGTTTCCCAGCCAGGAAAGCGTGCCTGCTGAGCCCGTGGGAACACTGCAAAGGAAACCAGCATCTCGTGCATCTGGCATTATTCCTGTTTTGTCCTCGGCAGACAGGAGCGGGGAGGCCCGGGCTGGCTCCAGGAAGGCACTACCCATGTGGCCCAGAGACGCTGGGTGTGGGTGACAGAGCCATGCTATCTTTTTTTTCAGCTTCAGTGGAGGCTCATTTCTGTTCAAACCTGAACCCCCCTCTTTTCCTTTCAAGTCCAGGGAAACCCTGATAAGTGTGGATTGGCAACACGGAGCAGGCCATTTCCCTTCCTCCTGCCACATCCCTGGGAAGGCTTGTCACCAGGGCAGCAGAGCAAGGGGCAATGAAGGGCCAAGGTGTTCTGGTTGGCTATGGGTTCTAGTTTTTCCCCTAAAAGGGCTTTGGACAGTAGGTATGGCTAGGAACTCTGGGAAATGAGATGAACACGTGTGATGGAGTTGAGAACTGGGAGCCACTGGGTGGAGGTCCTTGGGGGCATTTAAATCCCAGCAGAACACTGGTGGCAGGTTGCCAGACCCCCTTGTAAGAGCCACACCCCCTTGGAGTGTAAGAGGGCTGAGGGCAGGTGCGGTGTCTTTCTTCCTCTTCTACCCCAGGGGCTCAGGCCTGAGCCTGGCACACAGTGGGCTCCACTGAACAATGAGTGGCTCTCTCCACTCTACAGGGTGGATACCATTTCACTGGGATGGAGCATGCCCAGGGCCTAAGCCCGAGACTCAATTCAGAACTGTTCCCTTGTGGTCATGTGACTCAGCACCGCATGGCCAATGCAGGTCAGAGAGCCTTGTAAAATGTACCTGCTAAAATCTGGGCAGATGGCTCAGCCAGAAAGATGCTGGCTTTGCAAGCATGAGGACCCGAGTTCGGATCCCTAGTGCCCACGTAAAAGGCTGACTGTCGAGGTGCACATTTGTTATCCCAGCTTTCAGGAGGCAAAGACAGGAGAACAGTGGGGCTCACTGGACAGCCAGTATAGCCTAATGATAAACTCCGGGCCAATGAGAGACCCCGTCTCAAAGGAGGTGGATGGTGTTTGTGAGGATAACCTCCACATGAACGTGCACACACATGCCTCCACATGTATACACACACGCATGCAGAACACACACTCACATACAAAAATGGAAAAAAAAATCCTGTCAGGATTTTTATCAACTCTGAAGCATTTGTCTAGGTCCACTGGAAATTCTATATTTGATCATTCACCAATCAATGCCTGGAAAGATGGGACCAAGAAGAGTTCGGAAACTTAAACTTCCTGTATAGACACATTTTTTTTCCTGGAGGCTTTAGGATGGCCTCATCTCCCTTCCATGTGACTTCCTGAGGCTCTGTGAAGAGGGCGTCCAGTAATGTGCACAGAACAGCTGAGTGAAGGACTGGAAACTCACTCAGCCTAACATTGCCTTGATGTCTGCCTACCGGTCATTATGGGATGGAAAGAGACTGTAACCAGCACTACTGTTTGGCTCGACAAGAGACCAAGGCAGAGAGGAAAAGAGGTAGAGAGAAAATATCACACAGGCTGAGGAGAATATATATATATATATATATATATATATATATATATATATATATATATATATATGAACAGGAAGCAAAATCCAAATGACCAATAAATTACATACAGAAAGATGAATTCATGTCACGAATAAATAAAACCACAAACGAAGGCCTGGAGAGATGGCTCAGCAGTTACAGGAGTTTACTTGCAAAGCCTGATGGCCTGGGTTCTATTCCCCAATACCGACATCAAGCCAGATACACAAAGTGGCCCACGCATCTGGAGCTTGTTCACAGTGGCAGGAGGCCATGGCGCACCCATGCTCACTCTGTCTGTTTCTCTCTTTCTCAAATAAATGAATAAATAAATAAAATTTAATACAAATAAAATACCAGCCAGGAACTGAAATCAAGATGAACATCAGCCCTGGAGCTGGTGGGAGGGGAAGCAGATGGAGTCCTTCTGGGTGTATTAGCTGCCTTCTTGTTGCTATGACCAAATGCATGACAAGAACAATTTAAGCAAGAAAGGGTGTGCTTGCATTTACAGTTTGAAACTGCAGACCCTCGTGGCTGAGGTCAGGTGCAGCCCACAGTGAGGAGCAGAGACAGAGATGAACGCTGCTGCTCAGGCAGCTCTCTGCTTTGGATCTACTCCAAGGCCAGGCCCAGGCCCAGGCCCGTGGATGGCGCTGCTCACAGTGAAGAAGGCTCTTTCCACCTCAATTCATCGAGTTTATATAATCCCTCACAGGCATGCGCAGAGGCTCATTTTCTAGGCGAATCTAGATTTTGACAAGTTGACCATCAATATAAACCATTGCACCGGACACTAGGCAGTGTGCTTGTGAATATTCTCACCCTAAGGATGTAATTAAAGGACTAGCCAAAGATAGATGCTTAATATCCACCAGATATCATATTTGCAGGAAAATAAAAAACCAGCTACAACTGTCTAAACAAGGAAGTCTAGAAACCTGCAAGCCATTACAAATTAGGACTTAAATTTAATTCCCTGGCAAACGCACAGAGCCAGCCAGTCAGGCAGACTGGAAGTGGCTGTAACCAAAATCTTGTGGCTCACTTTTATTTTCTCCTTGCATGATTCTTCTCTAATTTCCTAACATGAATTGATTTTATTTAGTAAACAGAAAATAAAAAGTTGTTTTAGCTTTAAAGTCATGCCGTGGGGCACAGGGTTTTAGCATTCACATTTATTCATTTATTTGGAACTTATTCAGCTAGACAGCACATCAAGCTGGGTGATGTCTGTTAGCTGGAATCTCAGGCAAGTTACCCAGCATCCTAGTCTCTTGGTTTCATCGTCAATATACTACGGAGCTCAAGCTCACTGCACACACACATGCACACACACACACACACACACACACACACACACACACACGTGTGTGCAGTGAGCTTGAGCTTGGTGTCAGCGTGGCTGCTGCCACTAATGCTATGGCTCCCATGGTCACCGCAGCTGTTTCCAGGGGCGGCAGGACACAGAAACAGAGCTGAGACTTCAGGTGCAGGCCATGTGTTTTCCCACCTGGGGCTGGAGTCTGATTGGTCCAAGGGCAGGTCGCGGTGGGGTGACTGCACCGTTTCTCAGAAGACCGAGGAAGGGTAAGCCGGGTGCTGAGAAGGACGAGGAGGATGGGGAGGCAGTGAGAGGGAAGCGAAGCTGGGCAATGATGATGGGACCCAGCCTGAGGAGGGGTCCGCACACAATGCCCCCTAGAGACCTGATCATAGGGGCACAGCATGCTTCATACCTGGGACCAGACACCCCACCTCTACCCCTGGCCACCCCACTATCATGTTGATGGGACCAGAAGTGAATGGGAAGAGGGTGGGTCATGCCACCTGCAGCTCTTCACCTGGGCAGCCCCACACCTGAGACCAGGGATGGAGCTGGGCGGGAGCCCCTGAAGCAGGGTATAGCCTAGAGTTCCAAGGGCGGACACTGAGAGGGTCCCAGGGAAGCTAGTGAAAACCTTCCGGATCTATCTGTAGAAATAATAGCTATAACCTGAAGAAGTCAGTGTCTAGCGAGAGAGATGGAAAGAGAGAGAAAGATGGAGATGCCCTTCTGTGGGGTCATGATTAGGACCTGCTGGGCTCAAGATACCTTCACAGTCAGCCCTCAGGGAGGTCAGCATCCCCACCCCGGGGAAGCAGCCTCTTCAGGAATGAAGCTCACAATTCTTAGCAGGAAAGGG
Organism: Zapus hudsonius; assembly: GCA_004024765.1. NCBI lineage: Eukaryota > Metazoa > Chordata > Mammalia > Rodentia > Dipodidae > Zapus > Zapus hudsonius. Next base: position 7,376 of record PVHP010016547.1, read on the forward strand.
ACACAACTCTCTCTCTCTCTCTCTCTCTCTCTCTCTCTCTCTCTCTCTCCCTCTTTCTCTCTCTCTCATAAATAAATAAATAAAATATTTGAAAAAATAAAGAAAAGAAAATGGTACAGTGACCTTGGCTGGCAGCCACGCCTCCTGTCTCTTCCCCGGCCTCACTGGTACTCCTGTCAGGGAGCCAGGACTGGCCTGTTGCTCTCTGACCATGCACATGTGACTGTGGGTCTTCTCTACGAAGAGGAGGAGGAGATCTGGAATTGCCCACAGGGCAGGGAAGCCTGGACCATCAGATCCTGGGGTGTCAGACCTGGCTGGCACTGGGGAGGATCCTGCCCCTCATCGAGTCCTCTCACGGAACTACTTTGCTTGGTGTGGTGGAACAGCAACTGAAACTCACCCAGTACAGGTCACCAAGCAGATCTACAGCCCGAAGGGACAGCCACCCCTAGTCGGTCAGAGGAGCCCTTATGTCCTCTCTCCCTCTTTGCTTCCCGCTCACTTTGCTGGCTGGCCAGCCTCAGGCTGACTGCCTTCAGAGGGGCTTCTCACAGACCTCCAGACAGGGTGAATACTCATCTGTGTTCCCTCCCAGTAGGGCCAGCACAGGCCAGGGAGGGACCTGGGAGGTGGCTCTATGGGAAAGCGCATGCACAGAGCCCCTGGTTCAATCCCTGGCACCATGTAAACCAGGTGTGCTGTACACTCTGTAATCCCAGCACTCAGAAAGAAAAGGCAAGGGGATTATCTGTAGCTACATGAGACCCTATCTCTGAATAAATAAATATAAATAAATAAATAATTTTTAAAAATGAAATTAAAATAAGGTAACCCAGAGAAGGCTCCAATTGGCCAGACTCATGACACATGCCTGGCTCTCAGGTATGAACACTGTGCCAAGGCATCACAACACTCAGGACACCCCGACCGGAAACAGGACTGGTGTGGGGGGGCGAAGACAGCCGCTCCTCTCCAGTCTCCTCAGGGTCTCTTACTGAGCCGAGAGCCTTTACTTGTGAGCATGCTCTTTGGGGGTGCTGTAACTCAAGTTCACAGGGGATGTCTGGGACTCTGTCAGCCTGACTCCACTCACTCTTCCCCGGCCTCTGCTTTCTAACCCCTCTTCGTCTTCTCCCTCAACTCCCTCCAACTCCAGCCTGACACCCCAGCAGGACACTGGAGCCTGGGTGCAGCATCTGAGAGGGTGGGGTTCAGGCTCTGGCAGGGAGAGCCGGCCAACTATCCCAGCAGAAAATCTGGAGCTATAGAAGGTTACTGAGCAGGTGACAGCGTTTGTGAAACCCCTAAACATAAGTTGCAGCAGAGGTTTAATAAAGCCTGGGGGCGGGGCTGCCTTGGAGCCACCCAGGAGGATGCTGCGTCACCTGCCTTTCCCGCCTTCCCCCCCCCCCCATCCCGCTGGCTCTCATGCTGAACTTGGAAATGACAGTGAGCCATGGCAGCGGTTTTATCACCAGGAGGCTCCTAGTTTGGGAATTGAAGTGTTTGGAAGTTCTCCTCCCAACCCAGGGTTCCCTCATCCTTGATGCCCCAGCCAAGAGCAGCAAGAAACAATCCACACGTGGGTGACAGTTTTCAGGGACCCTGGGACCTGTGTGGCTCTTGAGCATTTGAAATGTGGCAGGTGTGAACTGTGATCACATTGATCAAAAGATATGGCGGGTGTGAATTGGGTTCACATTGGTGAGAAAGACACACCAGATTTCAGAGACCTACACACACACACACACACACACACACACACACACACACACACACACACTCACAAATAGAATGGAGAAGTCACAGTGTTCAGTACTAAATGAGACATCTCTGTCACACCCTCCAAGGCTCAGGAGCCAGTGTGGCAAAGGTGGCAGAATGTAAAAGCCACAGGAAGGGGAGGAGTGCTTACAGAGCTGTCTTCTGGACACAAAGCGCCCTTGATATTCATGACCTCACAGTGGCTGACGCTACCCACACAAAACCTGCGGAATAGGAAAATGATGACATCCAAATAGAAGAGAGCCTCGTTGGAAAGAAGGGATTCAATGGAGGGGGACCTGGGAGAGGGGGAAAGGGAGGGTGGGAGGGAATTAGTATCATGTTATAATGTTTATATTTATGGACATTGTCAAGAAAGTTTTTAAAAAATAAAATGTAAAACATACTAACTTGGTGTGTAAATGATAACATTTTGAATTCAATAAATTACATTATTAAAATTAAGCTTGCTTGCTTCTTTTTCTGTTTTGAACAGGGTTATCAGAAAACTTCTGAGTGCTCGGTGGTCTGTATCTTATTCCCATTGGTCACTGCTGTGGGAGAGGGTTGTCATACGCATGCGCTCCCTCTGACCATCGCAACCGGCTGAAGGACACTGAGGCTTGCTGAGGCCTTGGCAGTTGGGGTAAGCCCCAGATCAGACTGTGGGCTGGAGAGATGGCTCAGTGGTTAAGGCACTTGCCTCCAGTGCCTAAGGTCCCGGGTTCATTTCCCCAGTACCCACATAAGCCAGACTCACAAGGTAGTGGCCCTGGTCTCTCTCTCTCTCTCTCCCTCTCTCTCTCTCTCTCTCTCTCTCTCTTTCTCTCTCTCTCACCAATGAGGTTAGACTGGCTGGCCAAGAAGCACCAGGGATCCTCCTGTGTCTCCCCAGCGCTGGAATTATAAGCACAGGCCAGCACACCTGGCATTTTACTTGGGCTCTGGGATCAAACTCAAGGCTTGTGAACGCTTGTGAGGAAAGCACTTCGCCCACGGAGCTCTCTCCCTAGCCCTGAAAAGTTGTTTTAGCTCTATACCAAGTTGTTCTATACCACTGTGACCCTGCGTGTAATCACTGCTGGTTTATGGGCAACACGGTGAACGGTGGGTGTCAAGGGACAAAACAGGCACAGTTGGAGATACTTAATTCATTCATTTGTGTATCATCAGGTTTGTTTTTTTTTTATATAAAAGCAGTTTACAAATTGGGCATGGCGGCTCACACCTTTAATTCCAACACTCTGAAGGCAGAGGTAGGAGGATCACTGTGAGTTCGAGGCCACCCTATGACTATATAGTGAATTCCAAGTCACCTGGGTTAGAGCGAGACCCTACCTCCAAAAAACAAAACAAAAAAAAAGCTTCTATAAAAGTTAAGGAAGGAGGACTGGAGAGATTGCTCAGTGGTTAAGGCTCTTGCCTCCAGAGCCTAAGGACTTGGGTTCAACTCCCCAGTACCCACATAAGCCAGATGCACAAAGTGGCCCATGCATCTGGAGTTTGTTTGCAATGGCTAGAGGCCCTGGTGTGCCCTCCCCTCCCATCTCTCTGCTTCCAAATAGATAAAACGTTTTTTTTAAAAAGTTAAGGAAGGAGGGGGAGAAATCTTTAAACCCTGTTCTCAGCTTTAAAATGGTCATTAACAGCACAACCCATGCAGCCGTCATCAAATGCCCATTTTCTGCCTTGCTGAGATTCAGAAAAGAGAGATCCAGAATGCCATTGTGATATATGTCTAGAATATTCTCCAAGGCCATGGCTGGCTGCTCGCATTGGACACTGGCCTGGGTCATTTCTGGAGTTGAGCATTTGGCGAGCTGGGGTGGGGGTAGCGCCCTAGCAGGTGGATGGTCCTGGGTTTGCTGGACTGCCCACCAAGCTCTGGGCTCCTCTGTCCTCTGCCTCCCCCCAGCCCTGCCAGGCTAATGGAGCATGCAGTGAGCAAGTGGGGGCTGGGGGTGTCTTCCCTGGCCATGCCTTGCCCAGATCTCATGGCCACACACTCAAGAGACCAGAACCCCCCCCATGCAACCCTCTAGATGAAGGTCCAAGTTCCCACTTGGGTCCGAGAACCCCCAGTGGCCTGGCCACAAAGGCGGTTTTTCTGAGAGCAGAGTGTTGTCCTGGGAGACTACAAACCTTCTAATCAATGCAGGAGGAAGACAGAAGGCGGGCTGGCCCAGAAGTGGGATCCCCTTCCTCCCCCTCCCCCATCTCAGGCCTGACCTTCCCCATTCATGTAATGTGATATTGCACGCTTGGCCGACCTCAGCAAGCAGCCGACATATGTCGTCAGCTGGACGCTGCTGCCCCTCTATTAAGCGGGTTCTGCAAGCATATTGGGAATTGGCCTGCCCAGGAGACTGGAGGGGAGAGGCAGGAACGCAGGCAATTAGGGGCACCCAGCCCTCTGCTGCTGGGGGATCATGGAGCCTGGAAACCATTAGAGTCAGCAAGGAACCAGGGAAAAGCAAATCTGAAAACAGGAGCCTGAGCAAATGACCCCATGAACGCGGCCCTGCCCCCACCCCACCCCCATGGCGGGCTAATGACTTCCCCTCGCAATTTCCTGGAGGAAGTGGTGAAGTGATGGGGCCAAGGTGACTTAACTTTCAGTCGGAAGTCCTTCCTTTTCCCAATCTCCTGATTAACTGGGGTTGCCAGCTCCAGGCAGAACCCCCTGGGTGTCCAACCTGAGAACCTTTCCTTTGTCCAGGGTGGAGTGGCCTGGCCTCAGAGGTCCTGGGTGAGGACATGACCTGTCCTGGGGTGGTCCCTATGGGGGCAGGGATCTGTGGCTTCCCATCGCCTCTCCTCTCACCAGTTCCACTTACAAAGCTCCTTCTAGAAGCCTGTGACCTGCTTAGTCCCAAATGTAGCTGTTGTCACTGCGACTCCTGAGCCTCAGCGTGCCTTTACTCAACTTGAATTCCATTACATTTTATTTATTTTTATTTTTTTTTTTGGTGTTTCAAGGTAGGGTCTCACTCTAGCCCAGGCTGACCTGGAATTCACTATGCAGTCTCAGGGTGGCCTTGAACTCACGGTGCTCCTCCTACCTCTGCCTCCCAAGTGCTGGGATTAAAGGCGTGCGCCACCACTCCCGGCTTCCATTACATTTTAGAAAGGACAGTTCAGTGAGTTGGAAAATGTTTCAGAATGCTGACAACAACCTGTGTGTGTGTGAATCTGCTTTTTCACCTGCAGATTTTAGAAAACTTTTTAAAAATAAGACTTAGAGGTTTGTTGAACATTCGACATGTGAGTTGAGATGGGATGGGAACTGGATTTCAAAGGCCCAGTTGGATTACAGAAAAGGTGAAATACACTGTATCATTGAGGCTGAGGAAATGGCCCAGTGGATAAAGCACTTACCATGTGTCATGGTTTGATCCAGGTGTCCCCCACAAACATATGCATGTGTGTGGTGTTGGGGGCCAGCTTATGGGGTTATAAACCAGCTTCCCCTCGCCAGTGTTTGGCACACCTTCCTGCTGCTGTTTGCAGTGCTGTGGCAGAGGTGATGTCCACCCCTCTGCTCATGCCATCGTTTTCCCTGCCAGGATGGAGTCTCCCCTCGAGTCCGTAAGCCAAATAAACCCATTCCTCCATAAGCCGCTTTTGCTCGGGTTCTTTCTGTGCAGCAACTAGAAAGCTGACTGCAACACTATGAAAGCTTGAGGACTGGGGTTCGGATCCCCAATGCCCACATAAATGTCCAGTGGAAATGGCTGCCTGCCTTAATCCCAGCTCCCAGGAGGCAAGGACAGGGGATTCTCTGAAGAGCTAGTCAGTCGACTCGGGGGAGCCTTGGGTTCAAGCGAGAGACCTGTCTCAGTAAACCTCTGGTCTCCAGTCACTCACAAGGGCAAGCATACATAGTTGGCACACCCATGCATCCACACATGTGAACATACATGCATGTTAAAATAATTAATAGGAGGCTGGAGAGATGGCTCAGCGTTGAGGAGCTTGCCTGCAAAGCCTAATGACCGCAGTTCGATTTCCCCAGTGCCCATGTAAAGCCAGAAGCACAAAGTGGCACATGCATCTGGAGTTTGTTTGCAGTGGCTGGAGGCCCTGGTGCACCCATTCTGTCTGTCTGTCTGTCTCTCTGTCTCTCTCTCTCTCTCTCTCTCTCTCTGCTTGCATATTAAATAAATATTTTTAAAAATGATCACATGGTGCTGAGAAGAAGTGACAGTGGAGTGTTTAGCACTGAGACATCTCTATCACCCCCTACAAGGCTCAGGGTCCACTTGGAAGAGGCTGCAGAAAGAACGTAAGAGCCAAAGAAAGGGGAGGAGTGCATACAATGCAATCTTCCAGACACAGAATGGCCTTGACCTTGATAGTCATGACCTTGATATTCATGACCTTGAAGTGTCTGACACGACCTACATAAGACCTGCATAATAGGATAAAAAGATGATGCCATCAAAAAAGGGGGAGGGGGTTCCATAGACAGTGGATTTCAGAGGGGTAGAAAGGGGGGAGAGGGAATTACCATGGTTTATTGTCTGTACTTATGGAAGCTGTCAATAAAAGGTTTTTTAAAGAAAAAGATGGCAAATTTGATGTTCTGGATTTTTAACACAATAAAAACTCAAAGTCACCTGTTTCTTCTTACCTTTGATGATGTGACTGTTAGGGTGAAAAATGACACCTGCGACTCAATTCTATTTCTCTACAACAGCACCGAGCTAGAGCACACTCAAAAAGAGAAAGTCTCGGGCTGGAGAGATGGCTCAGCCGTTAAGGCACTTGCCTCCAGTGCCTAAGGCTCCTGGTTCAATTCCCCAGGACCCACATAAGCCAGATCCACAAGGTGGTGGCCCTGGTGCTCTCTCTCTATCTCTCTCTTTCTCTCTCTGCTTGAAAATGAATAAAGAAAATATTTTTTTAAAAAAAGGAAAAGAAAAGAAAAAGAAGGCTGGCCAGGTGTGGTGATGCACACTTTAAAAAAAATAAAGAAAAAGTCTCCTTTAATCCATGTACAACAGCCTCTCCCACACAGGCTCCCTCACCCTTCGGAGGTGGTGAGGGGGGACTGGAGGAGGGAGGAGGTAGCGTCATATTAATAGTCTTAAAATTTTTTTTTTAAGGTAGGGTCTCACTCCAGCTCAGGCTGACCTGGAATTCACTATGTAGTCTCAGGCTGGCCTTGAACTCACAGAGAACCTCTTATCTCTGCCTTCTGGGTGCTGAGACCAAAGGTGTGAACCACCATACCTTTTTAAAAATTTTATTATTGATTTGCAAGCAGAGAGGAGAGAGAAATAGAAAGAAAGAGAGAATGGGTGCACCAGGACCTCTTGACACTGCAAACAAACTCCAGACACATATGTTACATTGTGCATTTGGCTTCATGTCGGTACTGGGGACTCGAACCGAGGCCATCAGGTTTTACAAGCGAGCACCCTTAATCTCTGAGTCATTTTTATAAACCTAGACTTTTTTGTTTTGCAAGTGCACATATGTGAAGAGTATTGTGGTGTGGTGTGAATGTGGGGTGTGCACGTGTGTGTGCAGATGTGTGCACTGTATGTGGAATGTTGTGGTGTGGTGTGTATTATGGTGTGCACGTGCGTGTGCGTGTGTGTGTGTGTGTGTGTGTGTGTGTGTGATGTGTGCACTGTGTGTGGAGTGTTGTGGTGTGGTGAGTATGTAGGGTGTGCACGTGTGTGTGCAGATGTGTGCACTGTGCACAGAGCCCAGAGAACATTTGGTGTTCTCGTCATGTTTGCTCATCCTGTTTCCTTGAGATGGAATCTCACATTCAACTCAGAGCTGCTGGTTTCAGCGGTTTTTTCTAGTCAGCAAGCCTCAGGGACTCTCCAGTCTTCACCCCCATCTCCCTAAGGACTGGAGTTCCAGATGTGTGTGGCCATACCCAGCTATTTCCAGGCTGACACACTGTGCCAGGCTTAGCTGACCATCAAGGCAAGCGGCCACCCATGCTGGGGAATGAAACTCAGCAGACCTCGGGCCTTCTCAGGCCCTCACGCTAGCGCTCTTAACCAGTGAGCCATCTCCCTGCCCTCAGCAGGCTTTGAAAGGCAAGAGTGAAGGAAATACTGTGGGCTGAAGCTGAGGCCTGAGATCGAGGTCGCCTGTGCACACTGTCCTTCGGCTCCCTGGAGACCTTTGAGAGAAGATATGTCTGGTTTGGCTCTTGCTTGGGCCATAGAAGCCATTGTCCAAAGCGGCTTCTGTTGCAGGAGCCCAGGGTTGGGAGGGAGGGTCTCTACCCATCTGCCCTCCCCTTCCCTCCTCTCTGAAGGGTGAGATACATACCCTGGACCCAATGTGGAATGATTTCTTTTTTTCTCAGAAGTGTTCCCATCCTCAGAACTTTCCAGCCCACTTCTCTTTAAGTGTTGTGCTGCGTCCCTTCCCCTTCTTCCTGAGGCTTCTGGAACTCTCCAAGGCTGTGCCATGGGGAAAAGAATAACTAACATCAATGGCTAAATCGATCTGTCTGTACAGGATAACCAGCGTTGCGTCTGGTAGCTCAGCCCCCCCCCCCCAAAGTGGCAGCGCAACCCTGCAGGATGACCCGTCGTGGCTTCCAGCAAACTGATGCACACCAGCTCTCCTGACAGCACAAAGGACTGTCTGTCGGTCCGTCCTTCTATCCGTCCATCTGTCCGTCTGTCTGTCCATCCATCATCCGTCTGTCTGTCCTTCCGTCCATCCATCCATCCATCCGTCTGTCTGTCTGTCTGTCCTTCTGTCTGTGTGACTGTCCAGCTCCACTGCTCTGGTCCTGTATATTAAGGGCTGTCTGTCTGTCTGTCTGTGTGACTGTCCAGCTCCACTGCTCTGGTCCTGCATGTTAGGGTCTGTCTGTCTGTCTGTCTGTCTGTGTGTCTGTCCAGCTCCACTGCTCTGGTCCTGCATGTTAGGGTCTGTCTGTCTGTCTGTCTGTCTGTCCAGCTCCACTGCTCTGGTCCTGCATGTTAGGGTCTGTCTGTCTGTCTGTCTGTCTGTCTGTCTGTCTGTCTGTCTGCCTGTCTGTGTGTCTGTCCAGCTCCACTGCTCTGGTCCTGCATGTTAGGTTTCTTGGAAACCACATGCTCACTCCCTCCTTGGCTCATGCCAGCCTTGTCAAGCCCATGTGGACTCGGGTAAAGGCAGGAGAGAGGTGGCTTTTTTAAAAATGGCTTGGCCCACCACTCTGTACTCACGTCCCAGGACCTCCTCTGTGGAGGGGAGCCCAGGCGGAGCTCAGATGTGTGGGGCTAGTGCTGCTGGGCTCTGCATGGCCCAAGGTGAAATGTGGTCCATGGTGACAGTAACACACTGTGACAGCTGTCACATCTCTTCTCAGGTCAGTATGCTACGAAGGTTCTGAGCTGGGGGATGGAAGATGCCTCGATTTCACTCAGTTCCTGTGACTCCAGGAGCCGTGCAGAGCTCACACACGATGCCAGGTTTAGCTGACCATCACGGTGAGTGACCATCCCCGACCTCCAGGGCTGTCATTCTCCCTTGGGAATGGTGAGCAGGCGTGACAAGTACTATGAAGAGATGAGCTAGATGGTGTCACAGCCAGCCATAGGCAGGTCTAGCTTTTAACTAGGGTGCCCCCCCAGGGTCCCTAGAAGGAGCAGCTTTCAGGCGGACCTGAAGGTTGACATCAGAAGCAGCCAGGACAGAGTCCCTATGGTCACAGGAATGGAATGTATGGTGGCGCTGTGCCCCAGGACACGTTCCTGCAGTTGATTAAGGGTGACCCTGCAATGACAAGAAGTCCCAATAAGTCTGTGGTGGGTGGAACCTGATGCCCCCATAAACTGGTGTATTTTGAAGGCTTGGTTTCCCAACTGGTTGCAATTTGGGAAGTAGAGCCTTGTTGGAGGAGGTGTTTCTGGAGGTGGCCCTAAGGGTGTTATAGTCAGCTCCCTTGCCAGAGTTCAGCTCGAGCTTTACCTGTATCTTCCACCTGCTGAGCAAAGGTGATGGCTTGGATCTGCTCTCCCATCCTTTCCTGTACCCCAGGGAAGCTTCCCTTTGAGAATGTTAGCCAAACTCTTTCTTTCCATCAGTTGCTTTTGGTCAGGTGTTCTGTCCCAGGAAGGAAAATGTAAGTTCAAAAAATTCTAACTTAAAAGGAGGAAGTCCATCCAACTTCTCACACTGCCCGGGATACCTTTGCACACTGATACCTTTGCCTTTTTTTTTTTTTAACTTTTATTGACAACCTCTGTATATATAGGCAGTATACCATGCTCATAATCACCTCCACCATCTTCCTTTTCCCCCCTTCAACATGCCCCCTCCACTGAATCCTGTCTTCTTTTCTTCTTTCCAACTGGTCTCTTCTAATTTGATGTCATTTTTCCCTCCTGTTACACAGGTCTTGTGTAGGTAGCATCAGCCACTCTGTGTCTGGAAGACAGTACTGCAAAGCACTCCTTCCCTTCCTTTGGCTCTTACATTCTTTCTGCCACCTCTTCTGCGATGGTCCCTGAGCCTTGCAGGGTATAACACAGATGTCTCACTTAGTGATGAATACCCCACTGTCACTTCTTCTCAGCACCCCAGGGGTCACCCCCATCTGAAAAGAGAAGCTTCTCTAACCAAAAGTGAGAGTAGAATTAATATCTGGGCTTAAACACGAGGGTTTAAAGGGCAGTTTGGTGATCATAACACATGTCTATTTAGCCAGATAATAGGAGTAGTTTCTACCCTAGGGCGAATGACCTCCAACTGTGATGATTTTGTTGTCAACAAGACCTGTTTAGTAATCTGAGGTTGTTTACAGGAAGGCAGCCCTCTCAGTAGGGGACATAATGTCAGGAGGCTCAGGGGAGCTAGAAACAAACATCCCTTCCTGGGAGGGCAGTGCAGGAGGGAAATTCCAGAGACTCAGGGAGAAAATAAATCTGGGAAAGGGTTGCAAGACCCCATCCTAAGGCTATATAAAGGGGAAGGAATTTTTCTCTCTCTTGTTTGCTGTTGTGTGTGTGGTGCTGGTTGTGGGTTTTTTTCCCTCTCTGCATGGACTGTGAAAAGTGGGGGGGAGATGGCCTAGCCTCTTTCACCATTATGGAACTTCCCCTGGATCTGTAATGTCAATAAATCCCATCTGACCATAACTGTGCCTGGGTTGGAGGTTCATCCCAGCAGTGTGTGGCTGACTACCACACAAGCCATAGGTTTTTGATTAGGTTTGCAATACCAGAGAGGAATTCCCTCCCACTGAGTGGGTCTCAAGTCCAATCAGAGAGCAGTCGGTTTCCCCTGTACCAGTTGGCATATTTGGCCAGTGGTAAAGCTTCAGGGACACCACTGGTTAAGACCATTGATGACTTTTCTCCCCCAACTAGCTGGTATAGCTCTTCCCAGTATTATGACACTTAGCCACCGGGGAGGAGGCTTCCAGCTCCGCTCCAGCTTGAGTTCTCAGTGACTGATAGGTGTTCTGCAGCCCAAGCACGTGGAGTCTTCAGCAATGGGGTCTTACCATTGAATTCTGGTGGGCCATGAAGTTTTTAGAGATTAAGAGATTTGAGCCGGGAGTGGTGGTGCATTCCTTTAATCCAGCGCTTGGATGATGGGGGGGGGGAGTTAGGAGGATCACCAAGAGTTCAAGGCCACCCTGAGACTACATAGTAAATTCCAGATCAACCTGGGCAAGAGCAAGACCCACCTCAAAAAAACAAACAAAAAAAAAGATTGGAAATTATTTTAATAACAATCTATGGCTTCTAGGCACATTATACACCCCGTAAGATATTTCTTCCGTAACTTTTTTTAAATACTCATATATTATTAGTGAAGAAATAGTCTTCCATATGACTTATTTCTTTGCTTTTTAAAAAATATTTAATTATTTCAGAGAGAGAGAAAGAGGAGGAAGAGGAGGAGGAGGAGGAGGAAGAGGAGAAGGAAGAGGAGAAGGAAGAGGAGAGGAGGAGGAGAGGAGGAGGAGGAGAACGGGCATGCCAGGCCTTCTGCCACTGCAAACAAAACTCTAGACACCTGTACCACCTTGTGCATCTGGCTTTATGTGGGTCCTGGGGAACAGAAGCCAGTCGTCAGGCTTTGCAAGCAAGTGCCTTTAACTGCTGAGCCATCTCTCCAGCCGTTTTGTTTTCTATTTCCCAACATCTTTGGAGTTTTATTGGATCCTTGGTGCAGTGTCTGCCTTGCAGCTGCCTTCAGTGTGAGCACTGGTCTGTGGCCAGTGCAGTGGGAGCAGACATGAAATCAGGGGTGCCATGGCGAAGCAATGGGTGCCCCCAGCCTGGGAAGATGGGTGGTGAAGAGGATGATCACATGGGGAAACACTAGTTCATCCACAGCAGAGAGTCAGTGACCCACGGGGCCGTGTGCCGCACGCAGGAGCCCCTTCTCGCCAGGACCAGCTGCCCGTCGGTGGGCCCAAGAGGAGCAGGGAGTGGCCATGAGTGACAATTGCTGGGTGGGGCAGTGGCCGCTGTGCCTGCTTGTTCACAGCACCTGTCATCACGTACTGTCAGCAGAGCGCTCCGTTGCGGTTTAATTTATGCCTTGAGTGTCACAATCCCATACAGACTGTGTCGAAGCCATCACGGTCTCTTGTTGACGAGTGTGCTTCCCTTGACAGGTGTTTGTGGTAGGATGGTGGGAGGCTCTGGGACCTCCCAGAGTCCTGGGACCTTCTGAGTCCTGGGACCCTGGAAACCATGGGCAGGGCCAGGAGGGAAAGGGAAGGAGATTCAGGGCAACCTAGAGTTTGGGATGCTGGACCCACCACGTCTCCAGCCACTGGAGAACACAGGAGCCAGTGGTAACTTCCAGAAGCACCTCCCCCCTCCTCCGTCTGAATATGAATTTCTGTACTGTGCTCAGGGCTAGATTCTCACTACGTCTCAACCTCACGTGCGACTGCAAATAATCCCGTGACGAGATGTCAGCGCGTGACTGATCTTTGAGGAATGCCAGCGATGGAAGGAAAAATGTACTCAGGCAGCCTTGCTGCACCTGCAATGTGAACAGGAGAGCCCCGCCCCTCCGTCCAGGCACCCAGGGAGATGAAGTGAAGACACCCAAGGATTGGAATATCCCTGTCTGGCTATTCCAAACAAAGTTTCAACTAACTTTCTTTCTTTCTTTCTTTCTTTCTTTCTTTCTTTCTTTCTTTCTTTCTTTCTTTCTTTCTTTCTTTCTTTCTTTCTTCTTTCTTTCTTTCTTTCTTTCTTACTTTCTCTCTCTTGCTCGCTCTTTCATCTTTTTTTTGCAAGCACTTTCTGTTTAGTAGAAATTTCCTATTGTTCAACATTGAAATTTAAGGGCACTCTGGTAACACAGAGCTATCAGGTGACCTTAAGGACTCTTGGGTCCTTTGGGACATACTGGGCATTTGGAAGAGAATGTAGAAAACAGCCATCTAGCCTAACCTTTGACATCCTTAGTCACATGCTAGAAATTTCAGAGCTTAACCCAGCCCAGTGATTACCGTGGGGTTCTAGAAGCACTGGGGGACATTCTGTTTTCTCTTGTCTACCCCACATTCCATGGGTGATGGCCCTTCCTCTGCCCAAAGCCCGTGGCATTGCCTGTGATGTCCTCCTGTCCTTTCCCAGTCTCAGCTTCCCTCCCTTCTTCCCCTTCCACTTTCCACACTTGGGATCTCGCTGGGTCCACTCTGGGACTTCAGGATGCCCTCCCTTCTCTTCCAACTCTACTTCCCTTAGCCATGAAGGACACATGTTCATTTCTGATGGTGATCAGGACAGGGGCAGCTTTGGGGAATAGGCATATTATTCTGCTCACCACAGTTTTATTTTGTTTTGATTTGCTCCGCTATGCTCCGTTTAATTCCATTATTCTGAGACAGGGTCTTTCACTGTAGCCCATACTGGCCTTGAACTCACTATGCAGCCAGCCCAGGTTGGCCTGAAACTCATAGTTGACCTCCTGCTTCAGCTTCCCGAGTCCTTGAATTACAGTGTGAGCCACCACAGTGCTCAGCAATTCAAAACAAGCCACATGGGGAGATGTTCAGCCATTACTCAGGCTTGCAAGCAAGTACCAGTTGACCTAAATTCAATCCTAGCACCCACATAAAGCCAGACAAAATGGTACACATGTCTGTAATCCCAGTGTGCCCATGACAATGGGAGACAGAGCCAGGAGAACCAGCAAGAAACTGTGGGGCCAACAGCAACAAGAGAGACTCAGTCTCAAAAAGACTGGAAAACGAGAACAGGCCTCTGACCTCCACACATGTGGTATGGGATGTGCACGCTTCTACACACACATATACACACACATACACACACACAAAAAAAAATCTAAGCTAAATTCTGGGCTGGAGAGATGGCTCAGTGGTTCAAGGTGTTTGCTTATAAAACCTGATGGCCCAGGTTCAATTCTCCAGTGGCCACATAAACCCAGATGCACAAACTGGTGCATGTGTCTGGAGTTTGTTTGCTGTGGCAAGAGGCCCTGGCATGCCTCTCTCTCTCTCTCTCTCTCTCTCTCTCTCTCTCTCTCTCTCTCTCTCTCTCTGCTTTCAAATTCTCTCTCTCTCACTTACTTTCTCTTTGCTTTCAAATAAATTAAAAGATATGTGTTTAGCCGGCCTGTATGTAATCCCAGCACTCGGGAGGCAGAGGTAGGAGGATCACCATGAGTTCAAGGCTCTACATAGTGAATTCCAGGTCAGCCTGCACTAGAGCGAGGCCCTACCTCAAAAAACAAACAAACAAAAAAAAGATATGTTTTCAAAACTGAATTCTAAGACATGCTGGCCACACACCACCATCCACAAGCTTTTCCATATTTCCCCCTAGTCTTGGAGCTGTTTTAGTCACAGGTCACAAAAACAACAACAGCAATGAGTGTGGAGCGAGCACATGGGCCTGAGGCTTTCCAGGACGTGCGTGGTTTCTCAGGACACCTTATCATATGAGCATGACTTTCCCGCCTGGAGCCTGAGGCTGGAAGCACAGCTGGGCCTGGGCCTAGGCCCCCTGGGCTTTCCTCCTGTGTGCAGAGTTTGGACACCCTCGGTAGATGAGCATCCAATACCCTCCAAATTCTTATCTTTTAAATAGAAAGGGACCAGATTCCTTGAAAAGGCTGAATACGAGGCTTGAACCATCCTTGCCCTCTGTCCTCCCTAAATACCACTTCTTTTGAGAGCTTCCATTCCCAATGACATATGGCTGCTCCAATCTGGGGCAGCTAACTTGAAGGGCTCTGTTTGCACTGAGTTTCAACCGGAAGAAACTATAGAAAGCTGTGTTAAGCAGCATCCAACCTCTATCTCAGAGAAGGCTCTTGCAAAACGCACTGTTGGCAATGTCCTGAGAACAATTTTTCCACTGCCAACTGGTCCACGCTGTTTTCTCTTCCTTTGGAAAAAAAGACTACCCTTTGTGTGAGACCTGTGGATGGTGGGAACAAGGGTGGTCTTACCCACAAGCAGTGGAGTGAAGGGGGAGGTCAGCTTTCAGAGACCAGCTGTGGGCAGCAGTCCAGGGAGTTCGAGGCCAGGATGGGCTAGAAAGCCCCTCCTGTAGCATCTCTAATGAAACCTGGGGTAACCTCTCCCAAGAAAAGGGGATGGTGTGGAGGATGGAGAGGCTCAAGGAGCAGTGACACACACCTGAAATCCCAGCACAGAGGTGGCATCTGGAAGAGGGGGGGAGGCTCAAGACCAGGTCTTCTGTGGATGCTAACCTGGGCCTTCTGTACAGCTAGAGTAACAAATTTTAGCCAGGCCATGTTTCTCCAGCTACAGTCCCAAGGCAAGAGATGTTGGTTGGCCTGGGTTGGGTCAGGTGCCAACCTCTGGACCAGTCAAAAGCACCCCGAGGCCAGAACGTGTCCCCGGTGTCTACAATCCAGCACAACACTGATCTGGCCCAGGGCCACCCTGAGTCTGGGCTAGGACTTCCAATTCCAAAGGACTTTGCTCCAGGCACTTGTGGAAAATTGTGAATTTTCTGAAGTTCTGATATTTTCTACCAAAACAGTAAACTGGTAACCCCCCTGCCCATTACTTTAAGCACTGACTCTGTCCATCCAGCTGATGTCACAAAATACCACAGACCAGATCACAGTTCTGGAAACTGGGGAGTCCCTGGCCCCTGATGGCTTCCAGAGCTCAGGAAGAAAGTTCCAAACAGGCCCCTTGGGGTCCAGCTCATCTCCAGCCCCAACCCCCCTGGATTCCCATGGGCCTTTCCCCAGCTCAGGCCCAGACAAAGTAGAGTCTGGCTTCCTTCCCTGTCTCCCTGCCTGGGTCTCCTTTCTTCAGAACTGGTGATGGGCTCCTCCCTCCTCTTGGTCAGGTCTCGGGGACATCACCCAGACCCCTTCCCTAGGGTCTTGGCTGCTTCCTCATTCTCTTCTCTGCCCCCATGTGATCGAAAGTCACCTTCCAGAGACTGTCTCTGCTGTGTCTGCCCTGGGTCCCTGAGGCTCAGGAGGCTTCCTGGCCCCAGGTAGGTGTGTAGTCAACATGGTGGGACCTGAGAAAACATCGCTCACGCTAGTCCTGTGATTACAGTGAGCAACTCCTCCCTCAAAGCCTGACACTGAGCCCTGGGCCCAGATCTGACCAGCCTGTCTCTGTGACCCTGGACACAGGTCCAAGGCCCAGTGGGATTTGTGACAGAAGCAGCTCCTCCAGGTCCTTTGGAGGAGAAAGAACCTTTCCTTAGGTGTCATTGTGCTCAGGAAGTGAAATGGGACATCTTGGTGACATGTCCTTCATGGAGACAGGGCAATACTCATTGATAAACTGAGAAGGAGGAGGATGAGTTTATCAAATCGATACAGGATTTTGGGGGTTCCTCTGCCAATGTACCAATGTATGCCAATGCACCGATAATTTTGGGGGTGCAAAATCCTTAGAGCAGAGGATAAGGTTCAGAAAGATTTCATAATAACTTCAAAATTTAGGAGGGAGACAAAGAGGGGGTTAAGCCTAGAATGTAAGAGAAGGAAGCTAGGTGAATCTCTTGTCCAGGGAAGAAGAGGAGCCTTTAGAAGCCCACCCAAGACTCAGGTCTGGAATTTTTCTTCACGCCCCATGGGTGGGCAGCTGGTTGAACCAGGCTGGAGCCAGGCTCTCTGGGAAAGAGCAATCGTCCGAGAATCATGATGTTTGTGGGAAAGGTCTTCTCAGAAGGGAGCTCTGCACAGCTGCCACCAAAGACTCCCGAGGAAAGGCCAGAAACTTCTGACGTTCTGGACCAATAGTAAAGTGTAATGACGTAAGTGTTCCCCCATAGACCCAAGGACAATTTCTGCACTGAGCCAAAAGAAGACCATTCACTTCCAGGTCCTGTCCCTAAACTGTACGACCAATTTCTGTCTCCTTTTGTCATGACATTGGTGACCCTCAGCGTCCAGCCAAGCCTGAAGCTGTCTCTGGCTTCCCCTTGCCTTGAGTTGGTAAGTCTTCTGTTTTAAGAAGCCAATTTGCAATTAGTAGATTATCATTTTAACCTCACAGAAAAGGACACAGAGTTTGAGAAATTATTTTCCTATGGTCATAGTACAATGTGTGTCAAGACTGGGGTCCCCACCCCCAATCCATGTCACCCTGGACACAAGGCCCTCACCCTTCCTAGAGTTACTTTAGAGCCCATAGAACTTTCCTGTGGGGACACATTCTAGATGATACCATAGGAGCGCTTGAGGTCACCAAGGGGAAGGAAGAGGCTGGAAGCTAGCTCAGCTGGGTGGTGGGAACTTGCACCCAGGACTTCATCCTGGACACTCCATGAATCCTTTCCCTTAGAGAAAGTGGCATTTCCAATAGAAACGACAAGTTTTCTCAGTGAAAGTTTATTTTGATAGACTTCATACAGATGCTGAGGTTAGCACATGCTCAGAGCCCAAACAGGATGTGGCCTTTGCCTCTTGATCCTGTCCATTTCCTTGCTGGTCCAGCGGGCTGGGACAACTGTGAAACCCTCCCATAGTGCCATCCACCCCAAATTGGATTTTATTCTTTTAAAAAAATGCATTCTTGCTGGGCATGTTGGCACACGCCTTTCATCTCAGCCCTCAAGAGGCAGAGGTAAGAGGAATGCTGTGGATATGAGGACAGCCTGGCACTAGAGTGAGTTCCAGGTCAGCCTGGGCTGGAGAGAGGGAAACCCTACCTCAAAAAACCAAAATCAAACAAAACAAAAAAGTACCCCACCACTGGCTGAGTTTTGTTTGTTTTTTAAATATACATAAATGTTTGTGATCAGCTCTTTTTGAGTTGTGACTGCACTCCTCCTGCCAAGCTGCCTCCTGGTAGAGAAAGGTGGAGCCAATGAGAGGGAAATTGACTACAGCTGTGGTTAACCTGGGTCTTGGGAACGTCTTCCTGTCTCCCAGAGATCATGCTTAGGGTCCTTGGTACCTGGCCACAGTGGAGACATGCTGGGACACAGCTCTCTCTAGAACATCCCAGAAAGGACAGGGCTTTTCACCTAGCAGAATGCTTCCTGGGACTCACTGCCAGGGCCTCTGAACACTGGAGACTGATGGCCGCCTAGTGACATTTTGGCTGGATGCTAACCTGAGGGTCTGCCTGTTTGCGAAAGGTATTTGAAAAGCCCGCTTTCTGAGCTTTCACGGAAGTCTTTCGTTCTGCTGCCAAAGACATTGAGTTCCTGAGCCTAATTTGATTGTTGGCTAGTTTGTGGCAAATGCTTGGTGGGTACCATGAGGGAGGGGGCTGGCCGCTCGGGTAGCTCTTGTTCCCAGCTGACACCCACTGCCAAGGGCTGTCCAGGGCCTTTGTTCCTAAACTCAGCCAGTGGCCTGGTCAGGATTGTGGCTAAAGTTCACGGTAAATCAGGGTCATCCATTCACCCAATAAGCACTTACCCAGTGTGGCCAGAGTACCAGTTTCTGTCCTATGTACTAACAAACATCCAAGGCCCTCACCGACGTGGAACTCACTATGTAGTTTCAGGTTGGCCTTGAACTCATAAGTGATTCTTCCAAGTGCTAGGATTAAAGGCATGTACCACCATATACGGCTCCAAGGCCTTTAAATTTTTTTATTTATTCATTTATTTATTTGCAAGGAGAGAAAGGATGGGTGCACCAGGGCCTCTTGCCAGTGTGAATAAACTCCAGATATATGCGCCACTTGGTGCATCTGGTTTTATGTGGGTGCTGGGGAATTGAAGCCTGGCTGGCAAATGCCTTTAATGGCTTAGCCACCTCTCCAACCCCCAAGGCCTGTTTGTATGAAGCTTGCCTTCACACAAGGGGGACACTGGGAATATACTAAGTGGGAAGGGGTGAGTCTATGAAAGTAATGAAGGCAGGGAAAGAGCTCAGAGTGGGGGTGGGTGTTGGTTCAGGGTCAAGAGGCCCCAGTTGGTCCAAGGTGTTGTTTTATTTACTTGCCATTATTATGATTTTGTAGTTTCAGGGACAGAACCCAGACCTTTGCGCATGCCAGGTAAGCACTCTACCACTGAGCCGCATCCCCAGGCCCTGGTCCAGAATTGCAGAGAGCAGATTCAGAGACCAGGTAGGAGGTTCCCATCCACTCACCACTCGTGACTCCTGAGGCCCTGCTTTGTCCACTGGGGCCTATTTCTTCAACCAGGCGGTTCATGTAGCGGCAGGCTGTGCGCATGGACCTCAGAGAAAGCAAACATCAGATGGAGGGAGGGGGCTGTCACTTCAGGGTTGACATGAGACGGTGTGTGAGGAATGTCAGCTATGAGCCTCAGTGACTGTGGCTCAGAAGCAGTACAGAACATTCCAGAAGGTAGATGCCTTGCAGTACATCGGTCTGCTCAGACATTTGAGGATGTTTCCAGGCATGCCCAGCAGTGCTCCATGGAGCTCCCTCCCCTCTTCTGTGGAGAGTACCCCACCGAGAGGGGCACTTGCTCAGGGGGTTGATGGCACTTTGTAGCTGGCCCCCTCTTCCCCGCTCCCCCCAGCTGGACCAAAATACCTGAGTTGTCTCCTGTGTGTCCCAAGAAGTTGATTTCCCTGCTAGCGAGACCTCGCCACTCTGAAAGCTCAGATAGCCTTCCAGTGTGACGACCATTTCCTGACATCCAATGAGGCCCCAGCAGCTTTTAACAGATGGTGGGTTTTCTGGGCCCTCTTACTAAACTGCCTCTTCCTGCCCTTTAACCTGTCCCCATCCCTTCCTCCTCTTAGGCTAGGCTTCTATTTTCATGATGAAAATGCCCAATGGGGTTGATTCACCAACCTGCCACGTATGGGAAGAGGTGGTAGCTGATAGGTAAGGTTTTTAAAGCTTTGTGCCTGTGGAGGTTTGGATCAGATGCTCCCCCGCCCCCCCCCCATAAACTCATGTGTTTTCTATGCTTGGACCTCAGCTGATGATAATTTGGAAGGTGGAGCCTTGCTGGGGGAGGTGTGTTGTTGGAGGCAAGTGTAGGAGTGTCTTAGCTAGCTCCCCCTTGCTAGAGTGTCCCCCTCACTGTCTCACTGCTGTTGTCCACCTGCTGTGGCAGAGGTGCTGTCCAGCCTCTGCTCGTGCCATGCTGTCCCCTGCCATCAGGAAGCTTTCCCCTGGAGAATGGAATCCAAAAGAAGAAAAACTTGCCTCTCATCAGCTGCTTTGGGTTGGGTGTTTCATCCCAGCAATGAGAAAATAACTGTGACAGTGTTAAAATTCATTGCCACATCGTTCCTATGAGAAAGTAGACCAAAGTGTCACTGTAGAAAGAAATGGAAGCACAGAGAGGCTTAGTCTCTAACTCGAGGCCACACAGCTAGGGCTCCAGAACTGGGACTTGAAGGAGGCAGGCCGGCCTCATCTTCCTCCCTCCACTAAACCCTTTCTGCCTGTTCTCCAGTTCTGTCTGTAGTGTAGGAAGATCAAAGGGAAGAGGTTTGGTATTTTTGTCCCAATCTTTGGTATTTTTTTTTCTTCTTCTGCCTAAATAAATACCTCCTTCAGCAATTTAAAACACACAAGCCATCCCTGTCTTGTGGGTGTGACTGCTTAGCTGTGTGGGGTTTCTTCTGGGGTGGCATCAGAGACACCCCACCCGGGGGAAGTACAGTGCCTCCCAGACCCTTCCGGCAGGGATTTGATTTGTTTTGTCTTGTTTCTAACCACAGCTCGGAGCCAGGCCCAGTGGAGAGGCTCCTCAAGGGAAAGGAGTTGAAGGGAACACCAAGCATAGTGGTCACGGCTGAAGTGGAAATACTGGAGTTTCCGTTTCCACAGAGGAAAGGAGCAGTGAGCACACTTGGGGACGTCCTGGCAGCATGTCTCTGTCCAGGCCTCACAAAGCCTCATTCACTAGTCGTGGCCTTATTGCCTCCATTTTAGGCTCAAAAAGTAATTCACTTCTCCCTGACAAGTGATGGATGGAGCTGGGATTCTAGAGCTAAAGTCTCTCTGCCCTGAAAGAAGGCTCTAGAAGACACTGCTGGGAAGACTTAGACAGTAGATACACTTCAAGATTTTCATCACAGTGACTAAGTTTCTATTGCAAAGGACTCACATACAGAAAGAGTAGAAAAAAGACAGGTGTGGTGGGCACACCTTTAATCCCAGCACTTGGGAGTCTCACCTACCTGAGACTACATTGCGAATTCTAGGTCAGCCTGGACTAGAGCGAGACCCTACCTCAAAAAACAAAAAAAGAAAAGAAACCAAATCAAATGACAGTGTTGATAGCCCACCTGGAGGGAGAACTGGGGTGCCAGCTGTAGACCTGTGTGAACTGAGTCACTTGCTGATTTGGTAACTATTGGAAAAAGAGATGAATTTTCCAAAAATCACTCTAGAAAGAATACTGGACACTTATATTGGGTAAGACCTTTGTTCTGAGCATAGCAGAAGGCACTTACCTGCTGCCTCTTTGCTCTTAGAGTTGGGAACAGTCCCTCACAAGGTGTGCATATCTGGGAGATTGTTGTTGGATGGATGAAGGAATACTGTTCACTGAGATTTTCCTTCCAGGGGCACAGCCAGCTGACAGCCTTTGGATGGGAAAGGAAAACGTTCAAATAATCCTTAACTTGGAAACTGACCTCCATGATGGCTGTGGTGGTTTGAATGTCAAATGTCCCCCCTAGCCTCATGTGCTTATGATTAAGCCTCCTGCTCAGTCCCCAGCTGGTGGAGCCATGAGGGAGGAGGTGTGTCACTGGGTAGGGCCTTGGGATTTTATAGTCCAGCCCTGCTTGCCAGGGCCAGAGAGCTCCCTCTCTCTCCTTCCTGCCTGCTGAAGGGGAAATGTGATGCCCAGTTGTCTGTTCTTGCCATGATGAAGCTTCCCCTCAAACTGGAAGGTGAAATAAGCCCTTTTTTCCCATCAGCCACCTCTGGGCAGGTGTCTGCCTAGCAATGAGAAGGTAACCGCTACAATGGGGAAGTACCAGTTTGATTTTTTCCACTTCAATCCTGTATCTTTTTTGGCAAGAGTTTGAGAGTCGATCTCTGACATGTCAGGGCTTTTCTTGGGAACTCTTTGAAACAGGCCAAGGAGTGAGCTGTACCGTAGGAGGCAAAGCCGGTTCAGCAAACTGTCCTTCCTGTGTCTGCACTTGGGAAATCCAGAAGCCCTGTGATCTCATTGGCCTGGCTGCAGAAGGGCCATCGAGGGCGGATGCTTCTTAACATGGAGGGTGAGCACTCTTCACTGTCAGTATGGCTGGATTTGGAATCATGTAGGAGACAAACTTCTGTGTGTGTATGTTTGTGGGTATGAAGGTGCTTCTAGAGAGGTTTTAAGAAGGGAGGACCTGCCCTGAATGAACCAGGGTCTGGGGCTGAATAAAAACGAGAAAGTAAGACAAGCGTGGTGGCACACTTGTTTAATCCCAGCACTTGGGAGGCTGAGGTAGGAGGATCCCCATGAGTTCAAGGCTAGCCTGGGACTACAGAGTGAGTTCCAGGTCAGCCTGGGCTAGAGTGAGGCCCTCCCCCCACAAAAAAGAAAAAAAGGCTTTCTGACTGCAGATGCAATGGGATCAACCACCTGGTGCCCTCAACCAACATGTCTTCCCCACCCTGGCACCGTGGTAGACTGAATCCTCTCAAATAGTGATGCAAAATAAACCCTTCCTCCCATAAATTACTTTTTATTAGGTATTTGGTCACAGAAATGAGAAAGATAACTAATACAATGCCTATCCATCAACCATCCAGGGATGAGGCAATTTTTGGAATGGAAAAGTCAAACTTCAAATGAGGGACTCCTCAGGCTCCGCCCCACCCCGCCATGATGGAGGTGGATACCTAGGAGAACAGTGGAAGGAAGGAAGGAAAGGATGGTTTCAGCTGTGGTTTTAGAGTTCCGTCCATCATGGCAGGAAGGCTGCTGCAGGGTTGGGCCCTGCACAACTCAGTTCAGAAAGGCAGCCCAGGGCACCTCAGAGAAGGAGGTACTTCCTCCTGGCTGGTAGTGGTGGCTGTGGGTGGCCTTATTTTCCTTCCTCAATGGTAAAAGTTTCTCACACCAGGTCTGGGAGGGAGAGGAATGACTGCTCAGAAGGTTCTGGTCTTCTTTTCCACAAGGAGTCCCAACAGCATACAAGGTAACCCTCGGGGTCTGAAACCTTCCACCTGCAGGCCAAATCTTTTGGGGAATCTACAAGCATTTACACTCCTAATTGTAAAAATTTTGTCAATAGGAATTCTTTGTGAGAACAGCAAGAAGCTCAAATTCCAGGGTCCCTGCAGCCCGTCTTCAGCATTCAAGGGTGCCGGGAGCAAATGTGCTTCTTTGCTAGGGTTTCTTTGCAGACTCCTCCAGGAGTTTTTGTTATACTTCTCAGACATGGGAGAGACAGAGAAATTTTAAGTGTCCCACTGTGTCTAGAGTCACTGTGTAGAAGCGCCCTTTTTCACTGGGTCTGGTGGCACAGGCCTGTCATTGCAACTACTCGGGAAACTGCAGCAAGAGGACCTCGAGCTCAGGTGTGTCTGGGCTGCAGAGGAAGTTCACGGCCAGCCTTGGCACCATAGCGAGACTGTCTCAAAGTGAAAAGTGAACCGAGGGCTGGGGTGAGGCTCAGTTGGGAGAGTGCCTGGCTGGCTGGCTGGCATGCACAAAGACCTGTGTTAGGTCCCCAGCACCACTTGCGACCCCAGCACTTGGCAGGCAGAGGAAGGAGGATGTATGTGCTGGCTTGAATGAGGGGTCTCCCTAGGTTCATGGGTTTTGACTATGTGGGCCCCAGCTGGTGGCAACTTGGTAGGTGGAGCCTTGCTGGAGGAGGTGTGTCACTGTGGTCAGAACTTGAGGTTTATTTGTCCAGTCCTACTGGGTGTTAGAGAGCCAGCTCACTCTGTCTACCTCCACCCAGATGATGGCATACCCAGTCTCTGCTCAGCCCATGTTTTGCGCCATGATGAAACATCCCTTTAGCCAGTCATGGCGGTGCCCAGAACTCGAAGGTTGTACTCAGGTGGCTGAGGTAAGAGGATCATTGTGAGTTCAAGGCCAGCCTTGAGCAAGGCTAGACTTGACTTGAGCCTTGAGAGTAAGGTCCAGGTCAGCCTGGGGTCAAATCGAGACCCTACCTAGAAAAAAAATAAAAAGGAAGGAAGGAAAAGAGGAAGGAAGTTAGTTCCCCTCAAGACTATAAGCCCGAATAGACCCTTTCCTCACATCAGCTACTTTGGGTCAGGAGAACCTAATCACAACAGAGTGTCAGGAGTTTAAGGTCATTCTTGGCACAGGAAGTTCAAGTCCAGCTTGGCTCCTTGAGATCTTGTCTCAAAAAACCCGAAAAAAGAAACACCCAAAGGGCTATGTGATGGAGCAAGTGTGAGCCCCTGCGTTCTGCAGAAAGAGACCCTGCAGAAGGAAGTGTCCCTTTCTGGTCTGCGCAGAGCCTGTTTTCCCATTCCGGTGTGTTTGTGTTGGTGTGGTCACTGCTCTGTTGAAGACATTCCCAGTCTAGTGCAGAAGCCCAAGCTGTCTTGCGTCACCAGGTGCAAGAAGGCTGTGACGTGCCCGGTGGGAAAATTGCGGCTATACAGCTGACTTCAGCTCATGCAATGCCAGGACCAAGGAGGCAGGAGTTACAGCAACGCTGTGACACAATGCTATGACCAGAGGCTCACAGAATCGCAGCCCTTCACGTCTCCAGGCACAGTGGCTCAGTGTTTGCAGACTTTGGCTTCAGGGCAGCTTCCCAGAATCCGAGAAATGGATGTGGACAGTGGTGCACATCTGCACACTTGTTCACTGGTTCTCCTGTGCTGGACGTTTGAATGACAGGGACAGAGATAGGAACTGCAAAGCTCTAAGTATTCTCCCAGGCCTGTTACTAGAACAATCTGCGAGCCAGTATTAAAGAAATCCTGCTGGGCTGGAGGGATTGCTCAGTCTTAAGCCAAAGCCTAATGACATGAGTTTGATTCCCCAGTGTCCACTTAAAGCAAGATGCACAAAGTGGTGCATGCCTCTGAAGTTCCTTGCAGTGGCTAGAGGCCCTAGTGTTCTCATTCACACTCTCCCCCCCCCTCTCTGCTTACAAATAAATAAAAATTTAAGCCAGGCATGGTGACACACACCTTTAATCCCAGCACTTGGGAGGCAGAGGCAGGAGGATCACTGTGAGTTCAAGGTCAGCCTGGGACTAAAGAGTGAATTCCAGGTCAGCCTGGGCTAGAGACCCTACCTCAAAAAACACACACACACACACACACATATATATATATATTTCTTGTTATATATATATATATATATATATATATATATATATATATATATATATATATATATATATATATATATATATATAACAAGAAATCCTGCTGGGAGCAAAGAGTGGCCAAACATCTAAGGCGATGAGATGCTGACTGACAGCCATCATCTGCCCCAGGCGCGTCTCTTCCTGTCACTTTGCAGGGACAGTCTCAGGCTACTGGGTTAGGGTTGGCTTTAGTTTCTCTTATGAGCATGTCTGGTGACCCGACTGCTGAGTTTGGAGAGATTTGACTGGACCACCCAGCTCCACTTTTCCAGCAAAATCCCCTTGGGTTCAGGCAGTTTCTCCCAGGCACTAAGAGACTCTTGTCTGGGAGGGAAAAAGACGAAGTCAGAAGCTGCCTTCTCTGGAGGGGTGTTAATGTGGTTCAAACCCAAGCTCTGTCACTTCCTGGCTGTGCCACTTTGAAAATTGGCTTCCTGAGCTGGGGAGGGCTCGAACATGAGGACCTGACTTCGAGCTCCAGAACCACAGGAAAAAAGCTGACCATGGCAACACATGTTTGCACACCATCGAGGAGGCAGAGACGGGAGGAGGACTGGGGTTTGCTGGGCAGTCAGTCTTGCTTACTTGATGAGGTCCCCACAAATGGGGAGAGCTTGTCTCAAAGAAAAGATAACCTGATGGACAACGCCTGAGGTTGTTCTCAGGCCTCCACCTGCACACATACTTGTGTACACACACACACGTGCATTACTGAAGAATAATACAATAAAAAATAATAAAATAAAAATGATGCTCTTTTCTCTTTTTCTCTCCCCAGAAAGAAAGTCTTCAAAAATAATACTCTTTTCTCTTTTGATACTTTTGATACGTGCACACTCAAGAAGTACTTCCCTCTCTGACCCTCAGTTTTCCGTCCTGTGCAATGGGGGCAATGGGGGTTGTAACTATTATTATTTGATATTCCCCAAGTGTTCATTTGCAGCCAAACTCCAGACACTGATGTTAAGGGAAAGATGGGCTCCAGGTGCCTCAGCCAGTGCAGAGCCGTCTACGTGGGAGTTCTCCAGCTTTAAATTGGAATTTTAGCAGGTGTCTGATGGGTTCCTTAGGATAGCAGCTAGCATAGCAGGGAAGAACCATTCCCCTCCGTACTTGAGACTTTGGTGAGCATGAGGGGTCAACTCTTAGCCCAGGGACAGGAAAATGGGACCCTCTCTACACCCATCACAGGGAAGTATAAGCTCAGTACCCCCACCCAGGCCCCCACCCTAAGCATGCTGCTCTGGAAGCCTCGCTCCAGCCCCTCTCTGTTGGAGTCTTGGAAATGTAGCAAGGAAGACACTTGGAGGCCAGCGTGATGGGAACAAAGTAAAAGGTCAGAGCCAGGTGGGGCATGGGCAGTGTCACAAAGGGTCTGCTAGGTTCAGGCACAGTTAGTTTGTTTCAACAGAGCCATTTAAGACATGAAGGGAAGCTGGGCATGGTGGCCCTCGCCTGTAATGTCAGACCTTGGGAGGTGGAGGCAGGAGGATCCAGAGTTCAAGGCCGGCTACATGAGCCCTTATGTCAAGGGAGAGAAGCAGGGAGGGAGGGAAAGAGAACACGAAGGTAAGAACAGGAAAACAAGGTCCCCTTGCTCATCCAAGAACGTGGCTGTGGTTTCCATGCATCTGCTGTCTTCTAGAGCCTCTGGCCTCTGAAGCCAGTGCCCTTGACCTTTGCTCAGCCTCTTCTTATCCACCTGCCTCTGTGGAGGATAGGTGACCCACCCTGAGCTTCCACCTGGATGGGAATAACCTCTCAAGCTCAGGACAGAAGCTCAAATACTCCGGCCTTGCAGACCAGAAGAGACTGGTTTCTGGGGGGCAGCAGCCGTCCTGGAGTCCAGCCACGTGGCCACAATCCCCACCGTCTCCTTCCACATAATGACTGGCATAAACATATGCTCCTGGGAATAAGCACAGCTCACTGCAAATCCCATGGAGCCTTCTGACCACAGTATGAGTTCTGCACAGGACACACCAGTGCTTAAGTGCGGTGACGCACGCCTTTAATCCCAGCACTCAGGAGGCAGAGGTAAGAGAGTCTCTGTGAGTTCAAGGCCGGCCTGGCACTTCAGAGTGAGTTCCAGGTCAGCCTGGGCTAGAGTGAAATTCTACCCCTCTCCCCCCAAAAAAGCAACAAGAAAATTACTTATTTGGAACTCAGTAAACTGAATGCCTGTGTATTTATTTGCTAAAGCTTCTGAACCCAACCCAGTGGCCCCAAGAGAATCACCATATTAGGTCTTCTGGCTAGAAAGAAAGTCTTCAAAAATAATATTCTTTTCTCTTTTGATACTAAAGTGGTGGGGCTGGGGGGTATTTTTGTTTTGTTCTGGGTTTGTTCTTGTTTTGAGACAAGGTCTCACTTTGTCCCCCAAGAATTCACCAAGTAGACCAAGCTGGTCTGGAACTCATGGCAGTCCTCCTGCCTCAAGTTCCAAATGCTATTATTACTGGCATGAGCCACTATGCCAGACCCTCCCTGCTTCCCTCCTTCCCTCCCTTCTTTTTTTCCTGGCACAGGGTCTTACCATGTAGGCCAGGCTAGCATTAAACTCACCACAGTCCTTGCCTCAGCCTCCCTGGTGCTGGGATCACAGTCTTGCTTAGGACACTACCCCTGGCCTTGAACTCTGGATCCTGTAGCTTTTAGCTTGGTTTCTCCAGGGCAGGTGGAAACATCCCAGTCCCTCCTCCCTTCAACCTGCAAAGGAGCCTTGGCAAGTGCCCTAAAAAGCAGGGTCTAAATACCCCTGGGAATAACCAGGATAAACAATGGTACTCTCGCTCAGTCTCTGTACGCAAGCATGCTTGTGTCGTGTGTGTGTGTGTGTG
>PVHP010016548.1:0-35689 GCA_004024765.1 Zapus hudsonius
TCTCTCTCTCTCTGTGTGTGCATGTGTGTGGCCTCCTGTCCTCCCATGGGACCCAGACCATGGTGGTCAGACTCCTTCTGGCCCAGATGACTCTGAGGGCTTTATGGAGGTTGACAGTCTAGCTGGAGTGACGGAGGTATACAGCATGGGCTCTGGGCTCTGTGCTCTGTTCTAGCTCTGTCGGTGCTTATAGAAGAGACTCTTCGGGTTCTTACTGGCTTGTTAGAATCTGGCCTGAGGCCTCCATTTTGCTTCAGGGTAATCGGTATCTTGGGGCCAGATGTTGCAGTCGGTAAGCAGGTGCTGGCTTGAGACTACAACTTAGAAACAGCAGAGGCGGGACTCAGACAGTTCGTGCAGTCAGGGACAGCATGATCCTCTTTAGAGAGAAATGGAGGTTTCCTGCCTTCTGATTCTTGAAACAGTGCTTAGCCAGCAAGAGGCGCTTCAGCTAGAAAACTGATTGCTCGTAAGTCTTAATACTGCCGTAATATAGTCCCTGGCATGGTGAACTCTGACCCCAGATTGGTGCTTCTAGAGGTCAGGCTTGGCACTATGGCTGAGCCTGGGTTTCTTGGTGGCAGGAGAGACCTGAGAAGCCATCCAAATGGGGATGTAGACGGGAGTCGGACTGTCTTTCCACTCTAACCTCAGCCACCTACTTGGCCACAGCTGGCATTCGGCCCACCCTGCGCCTTTCTCTCCTTTAGGTTTGAGCTGATGCGCATGTGCTGGCAGTACAACCCCAAGATGCGGCCGTCCTTCCTGGAGATCATCGGCAGCATCAAGGAGGAGATGGAGCCCAGCTTCCAGGAGGTCTCCTTCTACTACAGCGAGGAGAACAAGCCGCCCGAGGCCGACGAGCTGGAGCTGGAGCCCGAGAACATGGAGAGCGTCCCCCTGGACCCCTCGGCCTCCTCGGCCTCCCTCCCGTTGCCCTTGCCCGACAGACACTCAGGACACAAGGCTGAGAACGGCCCCGGCCCTGGAGTGCTCGTCCTTCGAGCCAGCTTCGACGAGAGACAGCCTTACGCGCACATGAACGGGGGCCGGGCCAACGAGAGGGCGCTGCCTCTGCCGCAGTCCTCCACCTGCTGATGGAGCCCTGCCTGCAGACCCCCTGCAGACCACCGTAAAGTGGGCGGAGGGCGGCGGGTGGGCCGGAGCGGGGTTCATAGTCACAAGCCTCCTGTACCTCAGTGGATCTTCAGAACTGCCAAGGCTGCCCACGGGAGACGGCTTCTCCGCAGTAAACACATTTGGGATGTTCCTTTTTTCAATATGCAAGCAGCTTTTTATTTCCTGACCCAAACCCTTAACTGACATGGGCCTCTGCAAACCTTAATGACAACAATAGCAACAGAGCACTTGAGAATTGAGTTTCCTCATTCTCTGCCTTTCTCTCTCCCTCCCCCTTCTTCCTCACTCGCTTTCTCTCACTCTCTCCTTTTCTCTCTCTCTCCTTCCTTCCTCGGCCTCCTCTCTCCTTTCTCCTTTTTCTGCTTCATAATGGAAAAAACATTTGTCACAAGCCCAGCTGGGAAGCCTTTTTATCATCAGGTGGAGGAAATGGCTGTCCCTGGGGCTCCTCATCACCCCATACACACCCGCCTGACACCATAGGTCTTTACAAAAAAAAAAAAGAAAGAAAAAATACACACATTGAGATGGAATTTTTTTAACTGTATCTTTAACCTTTTTAGGATCTAAAATTTAAAAAGGGCCATTGTTCATCCATGGTTGTTAACCGTTTTAACGCTGCCAAATTTTGCCAAAATCCTGTTCTTTCTCCCAATTCCCACGCTGATTTTCTTCTGTCCAAAGGCAAGTGGTTGACCATGGCATCCAGTTAATAATGCTGTTTAAGAGACATAGTAGTGATGCCTCCACCACGCCCTGGTGTGCTTGTCGAGCCCACATCCGGCTGGGTCTCATTGCTTTCCATGACGAGGTTATCATTCGGGAGAACTGGACGGGATGGGACGGTCCCTGCATGAAGATGGGGAAGGCGGAACCCACTGCCTCTCCCCACCCCACCTCCTCCAGAGCAAGCCTGAAAGCCAGGCTCTGGGTCCAGGTGGTGCTTGTACCAGTCTCCTTCCCCAAGCACCAGCCTCCCTCCTGGCCCTTCAAAGGACACAGGTGGGTAGGAGTGGGTTCAGTCACCACAGCAGTGGGAAGAGCGAAGGCAGTGGATCCAAGCATTCTACACTTTGTTGACATTTTCTCTGTCACTAGGACTTCTTCATGGGTCTCTCAGTTCTATGTTAGACCATGAAACATTTGCATACACATCGTCTTTAATGTCACTTTTATAACTTTTTTACGGTTCAGATATTCATCTATACGTCTGTACAGAAAAAAAAAGCTGCTATTTTTTTTGTTCTTTTATCTTTGTGGATTTAATCTATGAAAACCTTCAGGTCTACCCTCTCCCTTTCTGCTCACTCCAAGAAACTTCTTATGCTTTGTACTAGAGTGTGTGATTTTTCTTCCTCTTCTCCCAGTAATGGATACTTCTAGAACATAATTTGCCATGAACTGTTTGATGCCTTTTTATAAATACGTCCCTCTTCCCCTCACAACCCCGTGAGCTGTCTTCTAACCGCTTGGCCCTGTGGGCATGACACGGGCGAGGGAATGAGGCAGTGGGAGGCCCTGGACTGGGGCCCACTGTGCACTCCCTTTCCTGTGTCTCCTGCACACCACATTGGCGTCTGTTACAGTACAAGACATGATGCAATCTCAGGTCAGAAACACAAAGGTTGACTATCTCACAAATCCTTGTTTGGTGTTGATATAATCCCCATTGTTGAAAGTCGAACCTTCTTCTCTCCCTCTTTGTTTTGGTTGTAACACACACACATATATATATTTTTTAACTCTTGGGTACAACAGCAGTTTTAACTGCAGACACTAGGCATTTGGATTGCTTTTTTTTTAATGGATATTTAATCCATCCCATAGAAATAGCTGCTGAGTTCCAGGGTCCAGCAGCTCCTCTGGCTCCTGCCATGACTTCCCTCACCAGACCAACCTACCTGTCTAGAACCAGAGCATCCCAAGGGATCACCTCCATGTGGGCGGGGCATGGAGCCTCAGTACCCCAAAGCCAGGACAGCTCCCTCAGAGGTGCACAAGAGTACCCCCACACACACACTAGGTCTACAGGCCTGAGTGTCACAGTGGCCCTGGAACCCTCTGGTCCCACCCAAGGGACCAGAGCCTGGCACTGAAATGCTGTTCCTTAGCCAGGAATGTCAGGCCTCGGAGGCCCAGGGGCCTTGTTTTGTTTAGCTTTTAGCACTTCTCACCCGAGTGATGACAGCAGAAGATGGGATGGAAACGTTCAGATTCTGAGTCAGAACAAAGCTTTAGCATTGTGACAGCTAGTGGTGACTGGAGATGAGGCACAGAGAAGAAAGTCTGTAGTGCTTTTTTTGCTGGTTAGTTCAGTCTTACAACTTTTTCACTAGCCTCTGTCCCACCGTGTTTTCCCTTAAAAAGAGAAAAGAAAAAGAAAAAAGCTCATTAAGAAGGTGTTATATGTAGGAATTTTCTTTTAATTTATTTTGTGATGCCAGTTTTAATCACTGTAGAGAAGCTCCCATTATGAATTTAAACATTGAAGAAAGAGTTTGTGTGTGTATGTGTGAAAGTGTGTAAGAAGGGACAGTTTTTGTTTTTGGGGTGGTTTTTTGTTGTTTTTCAAACATTTATCTACCTCACTCTTATTTTTTATATGTGTATATAGAAAAGAAAAGAATACATCTCACGCTTTCTCAGTACCTGACAATAGGTCATTGGTACTGGTAACCTCATCCACACCACAGGCCACACATCCAGGTGATGCAGGAAGAGGTCAGGCTGTATTCTGGGGTCAAAGCAACACTAACTCACTCCCCTCTCCACTCACTCTAACAACTTTCCCAGACATCTCTTTGCTCCTGTTCATTTTGCTCTCCCCCCCCAAAACCTGGTTTCCTCAGAGGTTGTTCCTCGGCTCCTCACCCAAGTGCATCCATGAGTCCAGGGAGCTTACCATGGGGCCACTGACCATCCCTGAAAGCTGACTTTGAAACAGAAAGGCCTTGTGCAAATTGAATGGCCAACACATTTCATCTCTCTGACAGCAAGTGTTCCTGGGTTTTGAGGGCAGGAAGGTGTCCCCATGCAGGTTGTCTGTGGCAATCCCATGTATGCACATGTGGGGTATCCACTTGGCCTCTTCAGCTCTTCCGTGAGGCCTGTGCTAAGGCAGGGACATGTCAGCAGTTAGCTCTGCTCTTGGCCCTCCGCTGCGGACAGAAGGCCAGTGTGATGGAGAAAGGGTTGGGGCAAAGCCTGTGCCTCTGCAGGCTGCTGCCTTACCTCTCCCTCCCTCCTCATACCTCCCCCCCCATGGCTAAACAAGAACTGACCAAACCTTGAGGCTGGAAAGCCAGCGGTCGGTGCCCAGCTTTCCCTGTGGGTTTGTGCCTCCCACTAGGGCTGAGCCTCTGTCCATCCCATCACCCTGCTGCTCACGGGGTGGACAGTGTGCTCTGCACTTCCAGCACACAGTCGGTGGTTTTCCCCCCAGTGTGGGTGGCTGCTGCTTATCAGTTCAGTACCATGGTTCAGCTCAGGAGCCTTCCCCTCCTGCCAGAATGCTGCCCTTTTCCAAGTCCCCAGAGATCACAGGGCCATGGAGAGATACTTACTGTTTGATCAGGGTTTTCTTCTTCCACACTGTAGGTGACCCCTTGAATAGTGGCCTCTCCTCTCTCTAGCACATACCTTACCGGTTTCCACAACTGGATTTCTACAGATCTTTCAGCTGGTTTTAAGGGTTTTGTTTAAACTGTCCGAGTTGTTTGGTGTCATTTTGTTGTTACTTCATGTAGATGGTTTTGCTTCAAGTAGAGAGAAAACACTAAGAGTTTAGTGCCAGTCCTAACAGATGCTTCAGAAACATTTCAATAAAAGAGAAAATTTTGCTTGTGTGATGGTGCAGTCATTTTACTGGACCAACCCATCCACCTTAATTATTCCAAGGCATCAGTATCCACAGTTCTAGACTAACTTCATGCTGATTTTTCCACCTCTTCCTGGTGTTTTCTCTTTTATATGCTCCACATCATCTTATCAAGCTGAGCTGTGGCATTTTCCATGCACCTTCCTTTCTGACAGCAGCTCACATTGCTCGAGGTAACATGAACCACTGAGGCACATCATTTAACTGATGTGAGCATTAAGACGTTCTCACACGCGCAGCCCTTCCCTGAGGCAGCAGGAGCTGGTAATTGTGGGGACATTGTTGAACTTGAGCTTCGAGAGACCAAGACCACTCCAGGTCTCCTTTAGGAGACGTCATAACATTTGACACTCATTGGAATGCACACGCTTCCACTTGGAAGATGGAAGACTGTTCATGGCCATCACTGCCCTCTCCTTCTGGCCTGTTTCTTATGACTCAGGACCACATTTCAATGGTAGGAAAAATGGCTGAATAAAACAGAGACGTGGTTGTGGTGAAACTACCAGATGGCACAATGCCTGGTATGAAGCAGTGTGTTTTTGGTTACAGTACAGAGTTGATGACTATGTGTGGCGTCAAGCTCAAGGCAGTACAACCTACCAAAGCCTCTCTCTCAGCAGCCCACCTCCATTGGTGGGTGGCTGCACCTAACACAGGCAGCTGTGTGGTAAAGTTACACTGAGCTCAGGTGGGTGAGAAGGATGCTCACCTTAGGTCCTCAGATGCCATCGTTGGGTCCTCCAAGGGTGTCCAGACAGTGTTGAAGGCAACTCCTTTCCAAAACATCGGCACCCTGCAGGTGACATACCACTCCATTGATTCTCCTTGGCCCATTCCAGCAGTCCCAGTAATCCACTTATGGTTTGGGGTTTGTTCTTTTGTTAATGTTATTCTGTGTTTGTCAGCCGTCTTTTCATTTCCTGGGCTGAGCAGCAGCATTGGGCGACATGGACCAGAGAGATCCAGTGATGATGGTGAAACTTGCTTACTCCACTCTGAACTAGACGCTGGTACAAATGAGAACTTCAAGAGAGGATACTATTTAGATTGACCCTCTGTGGCCAGGATGCTGAAGATACAGACTTTGAACAGGCCAGAGGGTCTCGTTCTGGGCCTCCAACTTGGATGACTAGTTTTAAGAGAAATGAACGTTCCTTGATGGTGGGATGACCCCACAGGAGGAAACCATGGTAACAGGGATCATGACGTGAAGACGAGAGTTGCTGGCATAAGGTACCGGGCCTGGAAGAGGCATGGACAGTGTTTTGAACTTGATGGTTTCTGAAGGTGTCAGACCCCATCCAGGCTCCAGTCATCCGTGGGCATTTGGTTTTAGCACATAAACCTAACATCCTGCTCTGGAAACTTCCCATAGACTTAATTCATATTGTTTAAGAATGCAGACTCCATACCCTCACCAGTTACCAGTTCTGGGGCATGACTTTAGGGTTTTGTTTTATTCTGTTTCTGTAAAAACATAATAATCACTCATATGTATGTCCACGTTTGTGTCTGCATCTTTCCAGTAAACATTTTTTTTTAAATTAGTCACTCATTAGCATTTCCAATAGGGCTTCTACGTCCAGTAGATTACGGGTAGTCAGTTGACGAAGATCTGGTTTACAAGAACTAATTAAATGTTTCATTGCATTTTTGTAAGAACATAGAATAATTTTATAAAATGTTTGTAGTTTATAATTGCCGAAAATAATTTAAAGACACCTTTTTTCTCTGTGTGTGCAAATGTGTGTTTTTGATCCATTTTTTAGAACACCTGTTTAACTAGCAAGCTTTACAATATGCCAAAAATTTTTTTGAAAATTCCCTCTCCCCTACCCCTGGACCCCATGTCGTGGCTCTCCCTCCTTCCCCCATGCTTTGTGCCCTTGTTTATAACAAAGGAATGATGGTGATTGAAAAAGTAGCTCTGTATCTTCAGTATCCTGGTATTCTAGAACCCTCTGCTGGGGAAGGGACTCATCTTTCACTGATCATTTCCCTCTGGAGTGTGGCAACTTGAACGGATGGAAAGAACCTCATTGGCTGTGGAGACAGTCGAGGTGTTGGTGCCCAGCAGTGTGTGACACTGTTTGGCATCTGGCTTCATAGTTGTCATGGCTCTGCAGTGCCCTAGAGACAGAAGAACTTCAGGGCACAGCCAGTGGTTGTCAGAGTGATCACACATGAGATTCTAGAACCTAGGCCATTGTTTATATGCCTCATATCCCTGTCTGTGCTTAGTTCAAACAAGGACGAGACCTTATTCGAGCAGAACTCTGAAGGTACACTTTTCCAGTACAAAACGATTCTTTTTAATAAAAATCACAACATGCCCCTCATTTTTTTAAGTGAAATTCCATGTCCTTTGGTTCCCAGTGCATTATTGGCCATGTCTACACAGCTCCACAAAATACCCATTGTTGGAAACATCTGGAATTTTCGCCCTTCATAGGAGAAAGATCCAGAAGTCATTTGTTTTCAGCGTCTCATCTGGACGTTGGGCATTGCACAGGTGTGTCTGCAGGTGCAGCAGATGCCTGATGGGAACACCTGTCTGCTTCCTAAGCCAGTGAGGTTGGGGTGAGAGGTTTGCCAGAGTTTGTCTACCTCTGGGATAATAATAATAATAATAAATCAAACCAGAAGTCGCGATGGAATGGATGCATCGCAAATAATGCATTTTCTGAGTTTTCTTGTTTTAAAAAGTTTTCTTAAAAAAGTAAAAACAACAAAAAAAGATAACAATATGGCCAATTTGTTACATAAAATGACTTTCTGTGTATAAATTATTCCTAAAAATTCTTCTGTTTATATAAAAAAATCAGTAGATTAAAAATTCAAAATGTTTTTGTATATTCTGTCGTAAGAATTTATTCCTGTTATTGCGATATACTCTGGATTCTTTACATTATGAAAAAAAAGAAACTTGGTCTATTTTGGATGGCTGAAGCTAAGGCCACTTTAGTTTCTCTTACTCTGCTTTTTTCTAGTAGTTAAAGTACTACATGGGTTAAGTTAAATAAAAGAATTCTGTATGCACCTTTTGTCTCCGCGTTTGTTTACCCCCTTTTCTAGAACACTCACCCACTTCTTCGGCAGGGGAACCGAGCTCCTCGGTATGTGTATTCACACATGTCACTTGGAAGTGTTCTGTGCGAAAGCATCGCCGTGTTCCTGACAGCTGAGCTTCCCCACATGCAAATTGCTAGTGAACTCGGGAAGCTACTCTCTGTATGAAATCAGCTGGAAGAAAATTTGAATACATAAGTACAGGTTTCTGAACGGCTTTACAGGCTTTTTCCTAAACCTTCTGTTGATACAAGGCCACAGTAGATTTCACCTAAGTGACTCTAGGGAAAAGGACCTCAATGCTTGCTTTTCCACGTCCGTGTTGACCATCCCCACTTTGGAGGTGCTGGAGGGATGTAGCTGGCTGTAGGGGGTCCCTTTCTAGACAGCCCCCAAGGACTCCTCAGTCTTGACATCATCATCTTTGTCCTCATGGAAGAGGGGTGTGTGATTATGGTAGGAAAATGAAGCAAGCTGTAAATGTTCTAGAATCGGACCAAAGATGCTTCGACGTGCCGTCTGGATGACAGGCTGGTCATCTCACTAGACATTTGTCGTGGGAAATTGTGCTGCAGTGACAAAAATCAGGCATCACATGAAGGACTAAATAACAAGATGTAGAAAATAGAGGTAAATCAAAGGCCAAGGTCACTAAGACCTGGTCAGCCTCATGGCTACATGGATGTCCAAATGAAAGTCCTTTCTGAAAGAACATATCCTCAAACCTGGGTTTCCGTCCACTGAGTGCCCAGGGACCTTCACTAGGTGCCCAGCAGGCCGGGGCTACACCCCCAGGTTGTAGGGGCAGCAGTTTCTGAGAGGCACAAGGCCTTTGAAAGTTCCTACTTCCCTGTGTGCTACTTCCTAAACAGGTTTTTGTATTTTTTGTGTTCACACAGGTCCAGCAATTTATTAGTCCAGTGCCTTTATAACAAAATACCTGAGGCAGGCTAACTTTAAAGCAGAGGGGTTTAACTTTCCTAAAGATTTGAGAGCATGGCGCTAACATGAGGACCTGGTTTGTGGCAAGAGTGCATCTCAAACGGAACCGGGAGGCAATTCAAGGGCCACCTTGTTCTTGTATCACCTTCCAAGAGAGCACAGGGAGCTGAGGTAGGAGGATGGTTGTGAGTTTGAGGTCAGCCTGGGACTACAGAGTGAGTTCCAGGTCAGCATGGGCTAGAGTGAGACCCTGCCTCAAAACAAAACAAGAAAAAATCACAGGGGTCCCTCACTTTTGAGGACAGCACCTCTGAGGACTTCCCACCAGGCCATAGGTCCTAAAGGCTCCTAACAACACACTGGGGACCAAGCTTTCACCAAATGAACCCTTATGGAACATGCATGTTGAGGCCAGAGGTAGATGTTGGGTGGCTTCTCGATTACTCTCCATGTTATTTTTTGAGACAGGGTATCACCCTGAACCTCATTGACATGCATCAACTACTTAGCCTCAAGTCCCTGCCTCCCCAATGCTGGGATTAGCAAGTGCATGCCAGGCTCACCTGTTACCTGGCCAAACACTTGTTCACTGAGCCATGTCTCCAGCCCAAAGATTCTGATTTTTAACAGTCAGGGATAACGCTGCTGATAGATAGGAGCTAATTCCAGCTCACTGCCACTGCTCCAACCACCGTAGGAAACAGTAGAGCAGTTCCCCACAAAAAGTTCGACACAAAATTGCAAGGTACCAAGCACCCAAGCACCTCTGGGTATGTGCACAAACGGATCGAGGACTTGAGCAGACAGTGGACATGTGTTCACAGCAGCATTTATTAGATTAGGTGGAAGCAACTGAAGGGTCCTGTAGACGAGTGGAGGAACCAAGCATGGCATTAACGTTCAACGTTAGAGGCAGCCAGAAGCTGCCTCGCGCTACCACGCAGATGGCCTTCAAGAAGATGAGGCAAAGGAAAATCAGACACGCAAAAATGGGCAAATTTGCAAGGGTCCACTTACACTGGCCACCTGACCCATGGAGTTCATTGAGATGGAGGCTGTCATGGCAGCTGGCTAAAGGCTGGAGAAAAGAAAGAATTGGGGATTGATATTTGATGTTCACAGAGAAAGTTCCAGAGATGGAAGTGTGCAGTGATGGCTGCACAGCAGTGAACATGTGCTACGCGCTACAGGACTGTACACACTGAGCTGTGTAGCAAAATCCTAGCACTCGGGAGGCAGAGGTAGGAGGACTGTCGTGAGTTCGAGGCCATCCTGAGACTGCATAGTGAATTCCAGGTCAGCCTGGGCTAGAGTGAGACTCTACCTTGAAAAACTAAAAATAAAAATAAAATGAGTAACAAAAATCAAGGGAACATCAAACACTAGAGACCCTGTAGAACCAAAGCCACTCATAGGACTCAGGTGACAAGCCCAGGAATGAAGCCCCGGGAGCAATGGCCACCTTGTTTCTGTGGCCTCTGAAAAGCAGGTCTGGGGTCCTCAAAATCAGGATGAACCCCACAGCTCACTGCACAGCCTTTTACAGCAAGAAAAAAAAGCACATTGAGATTTCATTTTATTGTCATGAAAACCATAATGGCAGCTCGTTAATTCCCTCAGGAAACATCTGCCTTTCACAGGGTTCTTTCTTCTGCCAATGAAATAATTCTTTGTTGGGCAGATTGAGAATTTTGCCCCCTGTACATAAGAGTTTCACAAGCAACTTTTAAAGAACCTCACCAGAACACCCAGGATGGACTTGCTTCATGTCCAGGAGACCCCCCCCAGGGTCCCTTCCGCTGGGGTCTTTGAGCCTGGCCTGCCTTCCCAGCTTTCTTCCAGCAGTTTCTGGATGACAGTCTGCAAGGCTTTCCCCAGCACACTGGCTGGGAGCCAGCGCGACAGTGGAGGGACGTGGATGAGAGCCGCCTGCCCGTTTCCTTGGCTCAGAGACACGTAGTAGGTGTAATCGCAGACGTACCTGCAACAGTGGGAGATCCATTGCTCAGACCCTGTGACCTCATGCGAGGGGGACATGGCCATTCACTGGTCACAAAGCATGAGGAGAGGGGATTGCCACTCCAGGGGACCAAACACATTGAATTCTTCTGTCTCAGAAAGGACACAGGGCTGGGAATGAACGACGTCGATACTAGCTCTTCATCTTATGGTCTCATGACCAGAAAGTGGCCAAGACAAAAGAAGACCACATGTCCCAGAAACTAATTCAAAAACTCTACCAGGGACTCCCTCCCTCATTACATCTTCATTGACTCATTTCTTCGCTTGTTCCTTGGACAGAGGAGATGTTTACTGAGGTCAGAGTTCATCTGGGCCTAAATCCACATGGTGACTCTTGACTTTGGAGACAGACTGGAGGGTCCCAAGGCAAGCTGGCTAGCTAGTGTAGCTGACAGGGTGAGCTTGGGGTTCAGTGAGAGAGAGAGAGACCCTGTGTCATTAAATCAGGTAGAAAGTGACTAAGGAAGACAATCACTGTCAACCTCTGGTCTCCACACGCTAAGGGACTCCCACAAAATGTTGTGATTCTCAAAATTTGCCTTTCTGCATCTAGCAATGTCCCAGAACCCATGTTAAGGGGAGAGAGGGTTGGTAAGGGAGACCTAAGGACGGGCAGGGGTGTGACCACTGGACAACCTGTGACAAAAGACGACTCTGGAGGTGCCTGTCACCAAGTCGCCATCTGGACATCACAGTACAGAATAGCCTCTTAAGGGGAGAGAAGGGACCCTGACGGCCATTCCCTCTCCCCTGCTGGCTCAGTGCAGTGTACCTGCCCGCGTCCCTGGAAAAGGCCACCTCGACACCCTCAACGGCAACACACTTGCAAACCGCCTTCATGTTGAACACTGACAGGAACACTTCGGGGCCTTCGGGGAGGCACACACCACCTTCAGGCTGGAAGCCCCGTATGTCTGAATCCCTGTAGCCTCGGTTCTTACCACACTGTTCCAGAAAAATCGCCTTGGCCGAAGGATCCATGCCAACGTGCACAGCAAGCTGTGTGAACACACACGACAGAGATCACAGGAAGCCAGATCACCAAATGTGCAGAAGGGCATCTCAAGCCCCAAACCTAACACTGAACCCTGGAATTCCTGCCTATTCCCAGAATTAACATGGCTAGAACCGAAGCAGCTGGCTCTTCCAGCTGAATGGAAACCATGTTGCATTTATAGATAATTACTTGTATATTTCAAAATATTCTCACAAGGTCGTACATCCTCTTTCCAGCTAGGTGTGGGGTGCAAGGGGAAAAGCAAGCTGGCACCTAAGACCACCACAGGAGGAGTGGTCTTTCAGTGAATCATGCATCGTTTCAATGAAACTTTCATGAAGTTAACAAGTCTCCTTTATGCGTGCGTATGTGTGGTGTATGTGTACATGTTTGTTCATATGCAAGTGGGTGGGTGTATGTGTGTGCGCAGGTGTGTGTAAAGCCAGAGGTTGACATTGGGTGTCTTACCTCAAACAGGTAAACAGGGTCTCTCACTGAATCCTGAGCTCACCCATTTGGCTAGAATGGCTAAGCCAGCAGGCCTCAGGGACCCTCCTGATCCCAGGACTGTGCCAAGTGCTCTCACAGTGCTGGAGATCTGAACTCATGTCCTCATGCTTGCAAAGCAAGTGCTTGACCAACTGAACCCTCTCCCCAACTCCTCAAATCATATAGGTTCATATGAAACTCCTTTTTCTTTTGCAGAAATGGTTGTCAAGTATTCTATTAGAGCATTCAGTCACAATCTTACCAGCTTGCTGGTGTGTGATAACCTTCATCATGTAATCTTTATTTTTTATATAGTAGCCATGCTCAGTTCATGTCCGCAGGGTGTGTTGAAGGCAGGCTCTCCAATCACTCTCCCAGGCCCAGGAGGTCTTTGCATCAAGTCCCCTCAGAACCAGCCAGCTCCACATGGTCACACATGGGATTTAACTAAGTCCTCTCCTTAGGTACAAGCTATGTTTGAGTATTGGCTTGAAATAAGACTTCCATTTCTTCCCACCCCCCAACTCGCCTCCTCTCCCTCCAGTTTTTACTTTTTCCAGGTTTCATCCTAAAGTTTTACAAAACAAATCCAGAACTTGATGTCATAAACTGGGACCTCCCATTGTTGGTGGGAACCTGGAGACAAGATACAGTTCAACTATCAATCTAGAAGCAGGTGCAGGAAGTTCAGAGGCCCCAAGCCTAACCACCTCTCAGCCTCCCAGGCCCACCACCTATCCAGACCTCACTTACTTGAGGTTGAAAATCTTCCCAGATTCTGGTGACTCTCCTTTTCACCTCCCTGTAATCTACAGGCAACTGCAGAATTCGAAGCTCCACCTCCATGTCCATCCCCAGGCCCAGTTTGGAGAGCTCCTGCAGAAAGAAGCACCTAGACTTGCCTCAGGTAATAGGACAGAGGGAAGTCCCTGAAGCCAGCCTTTTGTCTCTACACCTAGGAGTCTTCTCTGGGCCTAAATCCTTACCTCCAAGTACTCAAAGTGACCAAAACTAGGAAAAGAGACACAGTCTCCTTCTGTCTGTAGCTGGAGAGATGGCTTAAGTTACAGGCACCTGCTTCGCAAAGCGCACATATGTTTGGAGTTTACTTGCAGTGGCCCTAGGCCCTGGCATACCAATTTTCTCCCTCCCTCCCTCCCTCCCTTCCTCCCTTCTTCCCTCCCTCCCTTCCTCTCTCTCTCTCTCTCTCTCTCTCTCTCTCTCTCTCTCTCTCTCTCTCTCATAAATAAATAAATAATAGCTTTTTTTAAAAAAGGAAAGAGGCCTGGAGAGATTGCTCAGTGATTAAGGTGCTTGCCCACATGAACCAAATGACCTGGGTTTGAATCTCCAGTACCCTCATAAAGCCAGATGAACAAAGTGGGGCATGCATCTGGAGTTCATTTGTAAATGGCTGGAGGCCCTTGCCATGTTCATTCTCTCCCTCTCACCCTCCCTCTCCCTCTCTCCCTCTCCCTCTCCCTCTCCCTCCCCCCCCCTCTCTCTCTCTGTCCCCCTCTGTCTCTGCTTGCAAATAAATAAATAAAATATAAAAAAAGAAAGAAAGTAGACAAAGAAAGACAATAACAATAGAAGGTCTCTTAATCTCTGAGGCTACCAAATTAACTTTGGGGACATGATGTCTTAAACTAGAGATGTCAGAACTTAATTCTGCTATAGTTACTTTTTAAGAAAAACACTTCTATCTGGGCATGCTAGCACATGCTTTTAATGCCAGAACTTGGGAGGCAGAGGTTGGAGGATCACAGTAAGTTCAAAGCCAGCCTGGAACTACAGAGTGAATTCCAGGTCAGCCTGGGCTACAGTGAGAAAAATTTTTTTTTTCTGGCTCATTTTTTTAAATAGTTCTGGCTATTTCAAATTTGTCGATAAAAAAAATGTTTCCAGGGCTGGAGAGATTTCTCAGTGGTTAAGGTATTTACCTATAAAACCTAACAACCCGAATTTAATTCTCTAGTACCCTTATAAAGCCAGATGCATGCATCTGGAGTTTGTTTGAAACAACTTAGAGACTCTGGTGCACCCATTCTCTTTCTCTGTCTCTTTTTCTGTCTCTCTCTTCTTGGAAAGAGAGAGAGAGAGAGAAGAAAGAAGGGAGGGAGGGAAGAAGGAAGGAAGGGAGAGAAAATAAATTAGTTTTTTCAGGGCTGTTAACATGTTCTTCCTGTACTTAGAGCTGTTAGATATTTTAAAAGAAGACACGCCTGCATTCTGTATCCACTCTTCTTCAAGACTGGTAATAACTGTCCTTCTGAGTGCTTAATAACCAACCATACATAGCAGCAAAAGCCAGTTGGAGAAATAGGAACCAAAAGAACAACCAATATTTTGGTTCTTGCTCCCGGGGCAAAAAGGCTGCAGGAGATGATGAGACATTCCTAACATGTCCTACAACTCTGGCAAGCCACCTGTCTTCTTGGTCAGAGATGACAGACACCCAGAGACTGGATTCTAAATCAGTGCACAATCTGCAACAAGAGAGTCACAACAGAGGAATGTTTCATGGGGAAGCCGCATGGTCAGCATGGCCCTTGACTCATACTGGCTGATGGAACAAACACTGAGCTACAGAGCTCCTCCCAGGTCCCTAAAAGTCTCTCTCTCCTAAAGAGCTATAATTGACCTTAAAAATGTGTAGAGTTAGGTTTTGGCACTCTCGTTGGTCTTAAACACTCAGAAAGAAAAGTACAATCGGTGTGAGAGCCATGGTGGGGGAGAATATCAGAGGCATGGCACCCTTCAGTATCAACACACTTGGGTCAGGAGA
This sequence comes from Zapus hudsonius, assembly GCA_004024765.1. Lineage (NCBI taxonomy): Eukaryota > Metazoa > Chordata > Mammalia > Rodentia > Dipodidae > Zapus > Zapus hudsonius. Next base: position 15,328 of record PVHP010016548.1, read on the forward strand.
ACCCAGCTGAAGACTGGGCTATCCATGGTCCCCTACCACAAAGACTGATCCAGACGGCCCACAGAGGAGGATATCCAGCTGAATGGGGATGGGGAAGGGGGGCAATGGGGAATTGGGGATAACAACTCATTGTTGGCCCACTAAACAATGTAACTCATTATGGACAATAAAAAAAATACTTTAAAAAAAAAGAAAGAAAAGTACAATAGGGAAGGAAAGTACTTACTCAGAGTGATATCTGTGCCATGATGGTGATATGGATTACTGATAATGTCTTATCTGCTCTCTAAGATCTACAAGAACAGGTATATCACAGCCAGGTACCACCACACCATTTAGTGAACAGCATTAGAAATGGATTTTTGGATCTTTATTGTAAAAGAGAATTATGCCCATCATTTCTGGTAATCGTAACTGTTAATTTTTAGACCTTATGTATTCAGTTGCTGTTTTAACTTTATCTCCTCTCGCTTGCACTCAGATGGTCCTGTTGTGACGGGCAGACCTCTGCAGATGCAGCCCCTCCCCTTGAGTGAGAGGTGTCTAATTAGAGCTACAACCTAGGTGCTAAAACTGATTGGTCAAATATGAACCCATCAGCTGTCTCTCTGACTCACTGCGGAAGAATTTAAATTCTCTTCCCTAGAGGAAGCCATTCCTCTCTTCCCCCATATGGCAATGGAGTAAAGAGGCTGTTGATCCAGGCCTCAGTAAGGAAAGGCCTACCCCCCCCGCCCCACTCTAGCTAATGGCTAGGGTGGGGCAGCAGGCTCCAGACTTTTTCCCTCCTGAATCTCTCTTTTTTTATGATGGGAGCTCACTGTTATCTTTTCTGTTTATGCTTATTTAGCTAATTAATATAAGTTCTGGTAAACTCTCTAACACATGTTCTCCCCACACTGGTGGCTGGAGAACTCTATAACTCCCCATGTTTTCTTAAATAATAAAGTTTCCCACTATACCTTAATATTTTGTTGTCTATGATTTTAATTCTTTAACTTTATAGACAAGAGCTCGGATATTCTTTGAACGTGGGGTGCATTGAGACTTTTACTGGGAGTTATCTTAATTCTAACCCTTCCCCTCACCCCATATCATAATCCGTATCACTGTGACAACCTAACACTATCTCCCCAGGTCCCCTCAGTCACCCACCCAGGCCTGAAAGCCTACAAGAATGAAAACCCTGAAGATCCCCAGTTTACTCAATGCCCACTTCTCTGCAATGCCTTGCTCTTATTCCTTCTTCCCAACATTTTCTTCCAGAGTTGTCTTCTTGCATTCTATAAATGTACTTTTGGGGTCCATTAGATAGACCCACTGAAGAAGTTTCTCAACTGCCACAGCTTATGACCCCACTCGACTAGAAGAAGCCAGATCAGTCATTGTCCCAATTCCCCAGCAGCAGTTAAGGTTACTTCTTCAGAGAGGGCGTCGAGGCCCTGTAGGGAGACTGGGCCCTGAATGTAAAAGCAAGGAATATCCTTGAAGTCCTTGCAGTCTCCACTTTGGTACAGGTCACAGAAGGATCTGACTTCTCCTTAACTCTTGCCTAAAGAAGTTCCCTAAATCTGCTTTTCCATAAACAACCTGAGTCCTTCCCTAGTCAGGACTTCACCTTTCCTAGAATTAAGATTTCTGGCTCGATTAAACCTAAACCTGACATTTGTGGTTGGGTAGCTCAGTCCAAAACTCGGCATTAGGGCTGGTTAGCTCAGCCCCTATTTGGAACCTATAAATGATCCCAATTTGGGTCTCTAGGTAGGCTTCACCCACTTCTGCCTTCTCATGGGCAGGAGCTCTTCGTAGTCTCCTCTTTTAATCTAATAAATTCTCTCTAAACTTACAAAAAGAAAATAAGAGCGAGTCGTTAGAAAGGGAAGATGTAGGCACAATAAAAGAGGGTGTAGGGCTGGAGAGATGGCTCAGCAGTTAAGGTGCTTGCCTGCAAAGCCTAATGACCTGGGTTCAATTCCCCAGAACCCCCATAAAGCTAGTTGCACAAAGCAGTGCGTGTATCCAGAGTTCAATTGCAGTGGTTAGATGACCTGGTGTACCCATTCCCCCCCCTCTCTCTGTCTGTCTTCTTTCTCTCTCTGCTTTCAAATAAAATAAAATAAATGAAATATTTTTTTAAAGATGGTGTAGTGAGGGAGTTTTGGCTAAATGTGGACTAAGAAGAGAGGTAATATGTAGATCAGTTCCCTCTCTCAGGAGGCTGAGGCACAGAGACCCTGAAAACTAGACCCTCTATGTTCTTTGGAAGAGTAACTTGAAAAAGGAAAGAGTACTGAGAATAAGGGGGAAAATAAAACAATTTCTAAAAATGATAAAAAAAAAAAGCAGTATAGGGCCAGGTGTGGTGGTGCACACATGTCCATGGTACACATGGGTACCACCATGTCCAACTGTGTGTAAGTTTTGTTGTTGTTAAACAGTTGAAATTTTATTGACCTCCCAGTTTTTTTTAAGTTAAACTTAAGGCCACATCTCTAAGAGCTTGCTGCACTATTACACAGACCGTGCAGAATGAGTACGAAGAGATACATATTAGTCATGCCCCAAAAGATTACTAGAATACAGTCATCTTCACAGACACATAAAATTCTTATGATTCTAGTGGGGACTGTGCAGGTTTTCTGAGACATTTTTCAAAGTGATTCAAAGCACAAAATGTACATAGTCATAAATGTGTGTAAGCTTTTGAAAGATTCCGACAACAGGTTCAATATAGTGATGGATTTCTGAGATAAATCTTTCAGAGGAGAGGTTTATTGGGTTGGGGCTATTACTACATGGATGAGTGTGGCAGGGTCCTGAAACCAGAGAAAGGCTTCAGTTCCCAGGCACAAAGGAAGATAATTTTTCTTACAGGTTTTCAGGGGACAGAAAGTTCCACACCACATGATCAAGTCTATGCGTTAGAAGCCACAGAGGTGTTGGATAGGAGTGAGAAAGGTGCTGGATAGGACCCAAGGCCATCTTTCTATGGTTTTGGCCTAATGGTCATTTCTATGGTCATTGCCTAATAGAGCAAGTGGAAGGCTGGGAAAGTGAGACATGGTGCTATCTCAGCCTTGGGCAGTATGTGGTCCCTCTTAAAATGACCTGATCTGCATTCTAACACCAAGGACCCACCATCCAGCATTCTGATAGCTTGCTCAATCAGCTAAAGGGGATGGTGAGCATGAGACATATTTTGGTTCCAGACTCCCATTCTCCTGGCAAGTGTCTGTGGTTCACTGTGGACAGATTTCCTCTTCAGCCACTGGGTTTAGCCCCAGGTCAGGTTTCAGCAGGTCGGCCTGTCTCTGCAGCTCTCCCTGTCTCTGCAGCTCTCCCAGTGTGTGCTATGTGGGGTGCTTGGAGTCTTTCAGAGAATTTTCTGGAGGGATTCATGTCTGCAAATGGCTTCTTACCTTACCTGTCAACCTTATTTCTGTTTTCTTTCTCTCATTTTTCTATGGGTGGCCTTTAATCTTTGGTGTCTTTTACCCAAACTCTTGGTCTCACACCATCTTCCCAGAATCCATGTCCACATATGTGCCATTTCTTTCTGAGTCTAAAAATATCCAGTCATCATCCTGGCTGCCCCCAGAGGACCCTCAGCACCATGCTAGGCACTCTCCACATCCCCCAGGAGGAGCATCCACCAAAGGTCAAGTCCACAGAGGGCCAATCAAAAGAGGAAGAGCTGCAAGAAGTGACAACAGAAGGTCAATTGTCAAGCTGGGGGTGACCCCCGAGGCTGATTCCAGCCCTCACTCTGGCCACTTTCTCTGAACAATGTCAAGTTCCATTCTCCATATGTGATACTTGCCCCAGCCACTCCTAATAAATACCTTCCAAACTAGTCAGTCTTTTGATATAAAATTATGCTTGTCAATCTTGCCTGAAAACTCAAAGAATGAATAATAGTGAGCCCACCATTCCCAACTTCCATCTATAGTCTTGACCCCCAAATATTTTGATCACATGGTCCTATTAATGAAAATGTTTCACATTAGCTGGTGTCTGGGGGTCTCAACATACAATGCACACTTCAGGTAGGCTTCATCATTAATAGGCAAATATGTAAATCTTTAAGTGCTTTCCTTAATTCTTTCCTGTTTTTTTTTTAATCAACTTGTTGTTAGCTTGTCACTATTTCTTATATTAAAATATAGCTGACGAGGAGCTTGTGTGCAGGGCAAGAAAAGTGTCATTTAGTTGCTTTCTCATGATTTGCATTATTCATATTATCTCCTCTCTCTGTGTGAGGACTTCTTGATCATTATGCCAGGATTAGTTTAATTAAGGCCAGATAACATAATCCTGAGACCCACTAACTGATTGAAACATTTGTAATGAATTAAAAGGAACTTTCTGTCACCACTGTGCCCTTTCCACTATGGTGAAAGGTTGGTTCTCTCTTCCGCCAGTCTGTGGACCTATGTGTATGCCAAGCAAGGCCTGGTACCGTGAGGTTAATTGGTACTTTTATAACCTATCCACAGAAATTCACATCCACATAGGTAGCTGCTGTTGAAAAGCAAAAAACTGATAGTATTGCTCAGGATGAAAAGAAATGGGTGAGTCCTCAAACAACTGAACATGGACTTGCCATACCATCCAACAATCCTACTTTTGGATGAATATCTAAAGAAACCAAAAGCTAGATCTCCCCCAAATATTTGTACACACATGTCCATTGCAGCATTATTCTCAATAGCCAAGAGCTGGAGACAATATCCAAGTGTTGCAGTTAGCTTTTCACTGCTGCACAGAAAAGAACCCAACCTAAAGCTTCTTGTGGAAGAATGGGTGTATTTTGGCTTAAAGACTCAAGGAGAAGCTCCATCCTGGCAGGGAAAATGATGGCTTGAGCAGAGGGGTGGACATCACCTCTGCCACAGCACTGGAAACAGCTGCAGGAAGCTGTGCAAAACACTGGCAAGGGGAAGCTGTCTACCACCCCCATAAGCCCGCCCCCAACAACACAGCTCCAACAAGGTTCCAGTTTCAAAACCGCCATCAGCTGGAGATCAAGCATTCAGAACACATAAGTTCATAGGGGACACCTGGATCAAAGCACCACACCAAGTGTCCAGGGGTGGAGAAGCTGAGAAGGAAAGGTGGTGAATATGAACAACCATGCTGAGTCTAAAAGTCGTCTGGCCATCATCCTGGCTGCCCCGAGGTTCTCCTTCCAGTCCTCCCCATCTCCTTTTTTCCCTTCCTTCTTTCCTTCCTTTCTCTTCCTCCATCTCTTCTCTTCTCTCTCTCTCTCTCTCTCTCTCTCTCTCTCTCTCTCTCTCTCTCCCTCTCTCTCTCTCTGGTTTTTCAAGGTAGGGTCTCACTCTAGCCCAAGCTGACCTGGAATTCACTATGTAGTCAGCGATTCTCCTACCTCCGCCTCCCGAGTGCTGGGATTAAAGGCGTGTGCCACCACACTAGGCTTTATTTCTTTTGTATTTGAGGTAGGATCTCATGTATGTATCCCAGGCTGGCTTCAAATTTACTGTGTAGCCAAAAATGACCTTGAATTCTTGATCCTCCTGCTTCCCTTAGTGCTGGGATTACAGGTATGTGCAATAATGCTTGGCTTTTAAAATTTTTTATTTTTATATTTTGAGATGTGGCCCCTTTCTATAGTCCAAGCAGGCTTCATACTCTTGTAATCTGGGATTACAAGGAAGTTCCACTGTTCTCAAGAACATGGATGACTCTGCAAAACAACATGCAAAATAAAGCAAGCCATTCACACAATACTGTATAGTTCCATTCACACGAAGAACCAAATATAGTCAAGTTTAGGAAAAAAAAGACAGAAAGTAGAAATTAAGGAAATGAAGTTACCAGGAACAAAGTGGAAGGGGAAATGGAGCACCTTTGTTCAAAGGATATAGAGCTGGAGTTTTAAAGATGAGAACATTCTAGAGACTGTTGTACACAATGTGAACACAGCATAATAATAATTACTAGTGGCTTGGGGAAGGAGGCAATGGTGGGATATTTAATGAGTACGAAGTTTCAGTATAAGATCATGGAAAATTTTAGAAATAAATAGTGATGATATAAGTGTACTTAGTACCACTGAATGGTACACTTGAAAATTTAATGGTATGTATATTTACACAATTTTTAAAAGAATTACGGTCCTTTCCCTCATCTGCAACATTTATAAAATATATTTTAATTTATTTATTTGTGAGCAGAGAGTAAGGGTATTCCAGGACCTCTTGCCACTGCAATTGAACTCCAGATGCATGGCTTTACTGGTTACTGGGGAATTAAACCTGGGTTGGCAGGCTCTGCAAGTAAGTGTCCTTAACAACTGAACCATTGCCCCAGCCACCCCTGCAATGTTTTTTAACCTGATTAAAAACTATGGTCTTGGGCAAGAGAGATTGCTCAGTGCTTAAGGCACTTGCCTGCATAGCCTAACAACCCAGGGTACTTTCCTGTACCCACATAAAACCAGATGCACAATGTCGCACATGCATCTGGAGTTCCAGAGTGCAGCAGCTGGAGGCCCTACCATGCTCATTCTTTTTTTTTCTCTCTCTCTCTCTCTGTATGTGTGTCTTCCATCTCTCTCTATTTGCAACTAAATAAATAAAAATATTTTTTAAAGAAACAAACTATGATCTGGCCATGAGTGATGGGCACGTCTTTAATCCTAGCATTTGGGAGGCAGAGGTAGGAGGATGCCCCTGACTTCGAGGCCACCCTCAGACTACAATAGTGAATTCCAGGTCAGCCTAGGCTAGAGTGAGATCCTGCCTTGAAAAACAAATAAACAAAAAAATCCCAAATGACCACACTCACAGAAAGCCACATCCCTGTCATTTAGACAGGCTAATGATTAAATTGAGATTTTTCTTCATTGGAGACAGAATTTTATGTAGCCCAGGCTGGCCTCAACTTTTCTTTATAGCTGAGGGTGACCTTAAACTCTGATTCTCCTGCCTCCACCTCCCAGTGCTAGGATTATAGGTATGCACCACCACACCTGGTTTATGAGGTCCTAAGGATTGAACTCAGGGCCACATCACCCAGATCTTAAATTGGGATTTTTAGCTAGGCCAATTCTGTTTCATACCTGAAAGCTACTAAAGTTCTATCAAATTACCAAAACAGATAAAAGACAAAAATAAACCATCTTACAAATAGGATGAAAGAAGTGCTCCCAGCAGGATGCTGGCTATGGGCTGCTGCCCCAAATGCATCTTGTGGCTTCCTGTTGTAGTTACTTTCTCACTGCTGGGACAAAACACCCTACCAAAAGCAGCTTATGGGAGGACAGGGCAGATTTCAGGCTTAGAGTTTCCAGGGGAAGCTTCCTCATGACGAGGAAGCTGGCTCACTTCATCACACATCCAGAGCAGAGAGTACAGCAAGCACAAGCTGCCTCTGAACACACATGGCTGGACTCCACCAAGGTTTGCCTCTGGTAACACACTTCCTCCAGCAGGGCTCCTCCCCAAACACTCTACTAGGTGGGGGCTATGCACAAATGCCTGAGGCTATGGGGGTTGTTACATTCAAAACCACCACACTTCCCGATCTACTTTCCATTTCTGGAGAACAGTGTCTGAGGTTTCACCTCCATAGATTCTTTGTGTTCATCAGTCCCTGCCAAGGTGTTCCTGCAAATGGCCTGCAAGATGGCAATCAGCATCACAAACATCTTCCTCCACACAGAGAATGTGGTGTGACTGCTGGGCTCACAGTGAAACCCAAAGCTGCTGGACCTGGAAGTACCTGAGAGAGAAGCAACGTCACAAACCTGGTCCAGGGTTACTGATGTCATCGTAGAGGTCAGGCTCACAGCCAGGAGGCGAGAATCCAAGATGTGGGATGCTAATGTTTCTCAAGATTTGAGACACGCTAATATGAGGGCTGGAGGTTAGAAAAAGCATGCGAGATACCCTTCCCTTGTTTGTTCCCCCAAAGCTCCCGGAATCCTGGTTCAAATCAGACATCCTGATGCTCAACTCCAGGGTCATGGCTTATTTATGTGTGGTTTCTCAGCTGTTCAACTGTGTTTGTTGTGGGCAGTTTTTTCATCATAACTGGAGCCCTGATGTCCTCAAAATTCTGACCTGGCTTCTAAAGTGAGAGAAGCTGGTCAGAGCATTTCCCTGTGATGAAGGAAGGACATGATATGGCTCAGCAAATCGAAGCCCCAGGGGCTGAATGCCAAGCATTATTGTTTGAACCAGCAGAAAAATATTTGCACTATTCAATTATGACAGCGTAAGATGCAGCTGACTGTGACGTTCATCCAACGTCAGGCCAACAGTTTTTAAGTAGTTCTTCAAATCGATGAAATATGGTGAGTGGTGAGAACAAGGGCAGGAGGTCACCGCAGACTTCTGCAGCAGGCCCTTCTTATCTGTGGTTTCAGTCAACAGTGGTCAACCATGGTCCAAAAATATTAAGTGGAAAGTTCCAAAATTAACAAGCGAGGAAATTGATGGTGGAGACACACCGGACGCACGCTGCCTCAGTTGGGTGAACAAGGTTGGTAAAAGCTTTAAATAACTTTTTTTTTAAAACCATTTTTATTTATGTATTTGCAAAGAGAGGGAGACAGACTGAAAGGAGACAGAATGGGCCTGGCAGGGCCTCTTACCACTGCGTACAAATGCCAGATGCATGTACCACACTGAGCATCTGCCTTTAGTGGGTACTGGGGAATTGAACCAGGATTGTTAGACTTTGCAGGCAAGTGCCTTAACTGCTGAGCCATCTCTCTAGGCCCTTTAAATAACTCTTATTGCAATGTATTGTTATTGTTGCCTGATTTTATTGTGCAAACATTGTTAATCTGCTGTACCTAATTTATAAACTTTACCATAGGAATATGCAGGGAAGGACAGCATTTATAAGGTTCAATATGTTTCAGGCATCCATCCACTATGGGTCTTGGAACATAGCTCAGCAGATAAGGGGGAATGACGCTACAGAGGAAGTGCAGTCACACAAAAGGTGCCCATCTTGACCCACCTTTCAATACGTCTAAGACCTCCACGTTGGGAGAATGAAACACGGAATCCTACATTTCCCCTGGAGCAGAAGGCCCTTAATAATCTGGCCCAAGTAGGAGAGAGGTGGGAAAGGGTTCCGGAATCAAATTGTGGACTCATGTATGCATCAATTTCAAAATGTTCTTGACCATTACCTCTTTGAATATTTCTTCACTTTCACTCTCATTGTTCTCTCCTTCCGGAACTCCAATGAAACAGACGCGCTCTGCTGTGCACCTCTCTCATTTCCCCACTTCCTCATCATCATATCCATCTATGTCACAACCCACTTCCTCTAGGGTCCATTTACCACAGGCAATCACTAATCTGCCTTTCATCTCAATAATTCTGCTTAATCCAGACATTCCTATACATGACATGTCGTCTTTTGTGACTGCTGTCCTTCACCTATCATAATTCTAAACAGTCTTTGAAGCCAGCTCACAACTATATTCCTATAATTTCCATCACACTTGTTTCCAATTTCCCTGACCTTCTGATGCTCTGTCACTGCTTATGTTTGTGATTCTGTCTGAAAATGTCTCACACATAGCTATGCTCTTATTCCAGTAGCCAAATTCTTCCACCTGGGAGTTTGTGTCCTTGGGTATTTGGTGATCTTCAACCGGAAACTGATGATATTCAGTTCATTTTCATTTGGAAGAAGCCCGAGATTTTAAATCCTCCAATGAAATCACATAAATACAAATCTGCAGCAACCAGGGGTGCTCGAGACACAGGGTTGCTTTTCAGAGGCCTAGCGGCTAGGCTGAAAGGAGGGGGTCTGGGTTGCATCTCTGGCCCCTTGGCGCCCATAATGCTGATCATGGAATTTTTTTTCTCACATGGTTTCACTTGTGCACTAACCACTGATTTCCCTTGGCCTGAAGCTCCTGGAACGTGTGTGTGTGTGTGTGGGGGGGGGGGGTGCACATGCAAGACCCTTTGCTTCTCAGAGCTGTCCTTGACCTTCTGCACGCCCACCTTTAGACAGACATTTTCCATTCGCAGCATCCAGTGTGTCAATTTACTGCCACTTCCTGGAAGCCTTCCTATTGTCCCATAGAAAGGTGCTGACCATAGTTAAGGGGGGGGGCTATCCCGCCTTAATTAACCCAATAAAGTTAATCCCTCACAGACGTGCACAGAGGCTGACCTAACATACACAATCCCTCCAGGTTCTAGGTACTGTCAAGGTCACAATATAAACCATCATTCTTCCACTCATGAGGACAATGAGTTTTGAGGAAGTGACTTTCCTGAGACCCCCACAAATTTGAAGTGGCAGGAACAATAGGAACGTACTTCAAGTTGAGATCTTCCACATTTGTCCTACCTAGAAATGTCCCTTGAAATTTCCTCCTTGCCTCTTCTTTTTCTTCTTCTTCTTCCTTTTTCTGTTTTTCCCTCTCTCTTCCCCTAGCATGTATATATGTGTGTGGTTTGTGTATATGTATGTATATTGTAAGTATGTATTTTTGTACAATGTGCATGTACAGAGGCCAGAAGTTGATGTCTGGTATCCTCAGGTGCCCTCCACCTAATTAAAAAAATTTTTTTTATTTTATTTATTTATTTGAAAGCTGGAACTCTGTAGCCCAGGAAGCCCTTGAACTCATGGTGATCCACCTATCTCAGTCTCCTGAGTACTGAGTATGAGACACTGAGCCTGGATGCAGCCTAGTTTTTTTTTGAGATGGTCTCTCACTGAATCTAGAGCTCACTGATTAGCTAGCGAGCTACTCAGCAAATCCTGGGTATCCATTCACCTGTTCCACTCCGCAGTTCTAGGAGCCAGGTTCTGCTTTCACATGGGTGCTAGGGATCTGAACTCAGGTCCTCATGCCTGCACAGGTGGGAGGAATACCTGGAGGCAGGGGAGCCACTGTCCAAGGGACAATGACAAGCCTTTCTCCCAGAGACCAGGTTTGTCTTCCATCCAAGGTAGTTGTGGCTACCAAGAGTCCTGGGTACTACACTTCCTCAGTGGACCCAGAAGGGATGGGTGGGCCCCAAGGAGGGTTTACCTTTACTGCTTCCCAGCTAGAATTCACCAGGTGCTGCCGGAAGGGTCCAAAACCTGAAACCAAAGATACCCAGGTTTGCTCAAGCCAGGCCACACCATCCATTAGGGACAGCTTGTTATTTCAGGCCCCAGGGATCTGCAGCAACCTTGTCAGTCTGAGAGGGTCCTCAGAGTCCCTCTGTGTGAGGCACAATGGGAGAGTCTGACAAGCTGGGAGGGCTGGGAATACTGGGCACACATATCTGATTAAAATGTAGGTTGTTTGTTGCTTTTCTTGTCATCTTTACAAAATATCCAATAGAAACTGAGAGAGGTAAAGAGGGACAGTTCCTGTAGCCAGGTAAGGGATGGCCCCCTATGACCTTAGGCCACACCTATCTCAGCCCAGCCCAGTGTACAGCTTGCCCAGGGGTGGGCGGGTTTCTCCCTCACCAAGCCCAGGCCTATTGGCTGGTACCTTGGGCAAAGGATGAGGAGAAACTAAGAGGTCCCAGAGTCTTGATGGGAATGTAAACTTGTGCTGCTGCTTGGCAGCACAGCATGAGAGTTGGTTTTTGAACTGAAAGTAGACTGACCAATATTTGCATACTTGGAAATTTTATCTCATAAGAAATAAAAACTTATGCTGAGCATAGTGGCTCACATCTTTAATCCTAGCACTTGGGTGTCTGAGGTAGTAGAGGCTCTATGAGTTCAAGGCCAGCCTGGGTTGTTGTTATTGTTGTTTGTCTTTAACAAACAACAACAACAACAAAACCTCATTTTCACAAAAAAAAAATACCCAAGAGCAGCTTTCTTTGTAATCCCCCAAACTGGAAACTATGGAAATATTCTTCAACAGGTAAGCAGCTTAGCAAGGTGAACATTGATCCATATCATAATACACTACTCAACATGAAAAAGAAAACAGTAGAAACAGGCCAGAAGTTCATCAGTTGATAAATAAAAAGCAAATGTGGATAAAACCCTCAGAATGGAATATTATTTTGCAACAAGAAGGATCCATGCTACAACATGGACAACACAGAAAACATGGTACGTGAAGGAGCCAATCTCAAAGGACAACATAGCGGGAAATCTCATGTGTGCTCATGTCTAGAACAGGCAGGTCTGCAGGGTTAGAAAGTAAATTTGTGACTGCCTGGGCCTGGGTGTGTGTGCTGGAGAACATGAATGGGGACACCTAAAGGGTCTCTTTTAGAATCCTGAAGGTGGAAGGTGTTCTAAGTTGATCGAGACAACGACTGTCTAACTCTGGGACTATGTATACCAAGAGCCACTGAAGTGTCAACTAAATGAGTGCATGAAAATTATATCTTAATAAACCCACTCACATTTTTAAAATGAAGAACCACTGACACACCCAACAATTTACATGAACCTGATGGAAGAAAAAAAAAAAAGCTAGTTTCAAAAGGCCACATACTAAACACCAAAACCCTGGTCATTAAGCTTTGCAGGCAAGTGCCTTAACCCCTGAGCCATCTCTCCAGCCCCTCCACCTTATGTTTTTGAGACAGGCTCTGACACTGAACCTGAAGCTCATCAATTTGATTAGACTAGTTAGCAAGCCCTAAGGATCCTCCTGCCAGAATCTCCCTGGCGGTGAGATTACAGGTATGCACTGCCGTGCTCCGCCTTTGCATGGATACTGAGGATCTGAACTCAGGTCTTCATGATTGCCAGAAAGTACTTTACTCGCTGAGCCATCTCCCCCACTAGGGACCATTTCCCCCTTTTATGTAATTTCCATCAGACATTCAGTCATAGCAAACCACCACACCAGGTGTCAGAGATGGGGGAAGGAGGTGAAAGAGGCTATAAATGGATAGTATGAGGGAGCATGAGCGATGACTACAGAGCGAAATAACCTGTGTGGTGGTTCCAGGAAGCCACATATATTCAAATTGTACAAAGCTTTGTGTGTGTATATGTGCACGCGTGCAATATTGAAGATGTTACCATCAGGAGAGGCCATGTGAAAGGTATAGAGAACCTCTTTGTACATTACTTTGCAATTTACTTTGGCTGTATATTTTAAAATGACAGAAAAATTAAAGGTGTGAGCTCTTACAGGGATGACCAGGCTGTCACACTGGCCTGAGACAAAGGGACACATTCATTTCAGGTTGGGCTACAGATGGGGCAGCACTTTTCTCTGGTTTTCTCTGGAATATGGCTGAGGTCTGAGCTCCTTTCTCTGATTCTCATGATGGATTTCTCAATTCACACAAATTCAGAGACAGTAAACAGTGCCAGGATTCAACATTAATCTTGGAGCCCTCAAGCCCCTGGAACCCTGTAGCTCTAGGGAAAGAGGCAGCACTGGAGAGGAAGTCCAGGTATGCCTTGCCAACCTCACAGGGTGCACAACTCTCTCAGGGAATGGAAAAAGTTCTCAACTGGATGAACCAGGGTGCCCAGAGGCATCTTCTGGCTTTGGCTGAATTCTATAGGATAAACAGGTACCTAGGACCAGAGGAACCTGTAGCCATAAAGAAGAACAGCAGCAGAAAATACTGAGATTTTGGAGAAATATTAATGAGAAACCAGGGTCCTCATAAAAATCACACATTTTCAAATCGTTCAGATTTGCAAAAAATAACATCTGTTCTTTTAAATGAGGGAAAACTAGCAAGAAAGGGTTGGAAGCTTTTGTTTGGCTGGGCCACACCTCAGGGTCAAGTTCAGCGCCCTGAAGAGGTGCTTGAGAATGGGCTGGAGAAACGTCTTGGAATCAAGGGGCCTTTGGGAGGGTGCAGTCTCTTCCTCCCTCTCTCACTGTTACTTTATTGCTGGTGCCAGAACGCCTTGATCTTGAGGCAATTTGTGGGAGTCTCTGCTTTCTCACCATCTGTCTACGTGCCAATTGTCAAGGCGAGATTTACACACACAGCAAATCCAATCACGCAGAGACTGCCCCCGGCAGCTCAAAGCACCGCTATGGAAGGGAGCCAGCGCTCTGGAATCCACAGGGCATCCCAAATGGCACCTGATTACTGGCTACTTGCCAGCAAACAGCAAGCTGACAAGACTAAGGTGAGGGTGGAGTGTGCGTCTGAGCCAGGCGAATGAGGACCTTCAATATTCACATTTCCTTGGGGACAAGCACTGTGTTTACCAGGAGTACAGTTTCCTGGGGATTTCAAGTGTAATTTCAACCGTTCAGTCTGTAGACTCCAATCAGCACAAATAAAAGTAAGCAAGCAAAAATAACAACAACAACAACAACAACAAAACAACAACAATCAACCAAAAAAAATGTTTCAAAAGATTTTTCTTTTTCTTTTCGGAAGATTGATTTGCAGTCTGAAAATATTTAACTAGGTAACTTTCAGTTGCGACAGGTGACAGGAATCCTTTTACGTGTTCTTAATCCAACACAATTCAAAAAACTTCAAATGTGCCAAGTGGGTCTCACTCAAAATTAATAAAGCACTAACTAAGAATAAACAATGAGCTGGCGAGGAAAGCTCAAGCCCCCAGGGACCGGCTGTGACAGTGATGCGGTGAAGAGGGAGTAGCGCGAATGAGCAGCCCCCCATTCCTTCCAGCTTGACCTTTGGGGTTCAGAGGCCCCACTAATGCGTTGGGGTGTATGTGCGCGCGGCGGTGGGTGGGGTGGCCGTGTGGTCCAGAGTCCCCAGAGCAGGGAAAGCACTCCTGGGGGTGAGGGCTGTGTGAGCCTGGTGGGGTTCGGTCCTTTCTGAGCCCTCAGTCTCCCCTGCACCTCACAGAATGTTACGTGGGACCCTGGGGTCCACTCCTCCCGGAGGGGCTGAGGGACCGCGGAGGTCTCAGCCACCGGGCACCTCCGCGCGGCCACCGCGGCCGGGAAGCCGGTGCCCCTGCAGCTGTCGGCTTCCATCTGGCATTCCTAGCTCCACCTGGTCCCTGGCTGTCCCCTGGGGACCGGTCTCGAGCAGGATCGGGCGGAGCGCATGCATTCCAGGCGAGCGGCGGCGCGCGCGCGGGGACGCAGGGACGCGGGCTTACCGGTCACCACCACGCAGCCCGGCGGCTCCCCCGGCGCCGCCTTCGCCATCGCCATCGCATCCGGGTGAGGTGACGCCCTTGGGAGCTGAGACAGCAGCTCTGGACGCTTGGCAAAGGACGGGGTCACAGCGCCACCACATCGTGGGTAGTTTGCTCTTGGGGATGCCTGTGGTGACCAGCTGTCCTATCTTCCCAGGACAGAGGGGTGTTGACAAAAACGGGCTCAAACCAGGCTGGGTGTCACCCTTGTTCATCCTTGATATCGGCCTATTTTTGTTTGTTTTGTTTTTTTCTTTTTTTCTCCTTCAAAGCCCCTGCTGTCTGGATAGCTGTGTTTGGCTGTTATGATTTGGTGATTGCTCTTGAATTCTTCAAAGTGCTTTTCAAAACAGAAGGAAACACACCCACCCACCCCTATACACGCAGAGAGACAGGAAACTATTAGGTGTTGGTTGCAAGCCCCACACTGTCCATAGCTGTGTCAGCCTAGAGACAGGGCTCACCATGTCTGCTGGCTATGGGCTCCTCACCACTCACAGCTTTCTGCTGTTGTCCCTCACCCCATGAAAGGTGCCACAGAATTGCACCCACATTCTGGCAATCCCCGGAGCTTTGTAGGCACTATTTTTTTTTGTTGTTGTTTGTTTTGTTTTTCTAGGAAGGGTTTTGCTCTAGCTCAGGCTGACCTGGAAGTCACTATGTAATCTCAGGGTGGCCTTGAACTCACTGTGAACCTCCTACCTCTGCCTCCCAAGTGATGGGATTAAAGGCTTGTGCCCACCACGCCTGGCTTGGCATTTCTTTTTTTAAAACTGTGTCAGAGGAACCAAAAAGGTAAGATTTGGGCCAGTTCTATTGAAGAAGCTGTGTTATGCAACACCCTGACCTTCTAGAAAAATGCCATTAAATTTTTTTTGTTTTACTAAAAATACTGTTTTTCAACAGCTGTGTAATAAGAACAAAATTCATTATTCTCTTTCCCCATCTGAGGGAGGCCAAGGGAGCAAGCAGAGCTCAAATACCACACCCTTGTCTTTCTGGAAAGTTCTGTGTGTTCTGTGTATGAGAGCATGACCATATGGTTACAACTACTTAATTGGACCCTGAATTAAAAAAAAAAGTCTGTTCTCTTAATTGGGATCACTGCTAAGCACTAGGTCCCAGCAGAGACTTTCCTGGGGCTCTGAATCAACCATGATTCTCTTTAATTGGCTGGGTGAGGCTCTGGCTTATTGACACGGGGATCAGGTAGGAAGTAGCCGTTGCCTCTGCTACCTGGCCACTAGGCCCACTAGGTACAAGAGGGACACCAAGCATTTAGTATTGAGCCATATTTTGAAAGGAAGGTGGACAATTAAAAAATTCAGGTACCCAGTTTCTCACACTCCCTTGGGTATTTGTAGACATTGTCCCAACTCCCTCTGGTGAGTGGTTCCCCTGATTGGTGATACTTACCTAGGAGGTCTTTGCTTCCCTGTCCATAGGGTGCTGCAGTTACCTTCACATTGCTGGGACATAACACCCAACCAAAAGCAGCTTTTGGGACAAAGGGTTTATTTTATTTTAGCTTACAGACTAGATGGCAGGGGAAAACATGGCATGAACAGAGGCAACAGCAGGTGGTACACCACAGCATGAGAGTGAGCTGAACACTGGCTCTAACACCCATAAACCCACCCCCAACAACACCTCCTCTAGCAAGGCTCCAATTCCTTCATTTGCCATCAGTTGGGAACCAAGCATTCTGAACACATGAGGTTATGGGGGACACCTAACTCAAACTACCACATTCTACCTCTGGCCCCATAAACTCACTACCATCCATGATATAAAATACAATGCACTCAGTCCAACTTTTAAAGTCTCCATAGTTTTTTTTTTAATCAATCTCAACACTGTTTGTAGTGGTTTTTTTCAGGTGTCCTCATAAACTTAATGTGTCCTGAATGCTTGATCCCCAGCTGATGGCAGTTTTAGAATTGGAACCTTGCTAGAGGTGTATTTTGGGGGGACGGCTTATGAGAGTTATAGCCAGCTTCCCCTTAGCAGTTTTGGCATACCTTCCTGCGGCTGGTTGCAGGGCTATGGCAGAGATTGTGATGCCCACCCTCACCCTCTGCTCATGACATCATTTTCCATGCCATCATGGAGCTTTCCCTCAAGTTTGTAAGTCAAAATAAACCCATTCTTCCACAAGCTGCTCTTATTTGGGTTCTTTCTGCACAGCAATGGGAAAAGTTAACTACAACAGTTTTGGTACCAGAAGTGGGGTTGGTTATTGCTGATGGAACCCTGATTCTGTGGCTTTGGCCGTTTGGAACTGATTTGCATGTAGGAGGAAGAATGTGAACTGATGTGAAACCTTGGCTTCAGAGACACCTTGCAGTGATGTCAGTACTGCTTCATGGACCATTCTGGTCAGAGTTGAAAGACCTAAATGCAGTGAAAACTATGGATTATGAGGTTTGGCTTACGAAGATGAAAAAGGACTTTGTCAGGACCAGTCTAGAAGTAGCTGTGTGAGAGGCTTGCTGTGTTCTGCCTGCATATGTTCTGAGAACTTGTGCAGGGTTACATTGTGTAGAAATAGATTGGTATGAGCAGATGGAGATGGCACAGAAAAAAATGAAATCTCTGGGCTGAAACTGCTTCTTGTTCAGCTGCAATTCTTTGAGAGATGACAGCCATTGCGATTGGGCCAGGTAATCTGCATTGGGACAGCAGGAAGAATGCAGACTCTTTTGAAGTAGGAGGGCTGAATGCTGAAGTTTTCCTGCTCTTCAAAGTTGGCTTTGTTCCCCCTGGATTAAAAAGTTAGTAGCCCACCTGATACTATGGAGTATAACAAATGGAAAGAGGATCATTGGATTTGCAATACGGTTTTGTTTTTTGGAAATGGACATTGGCAGTGTAAAGCAGGCCTGGTGGATTGCCTGGGTGGAAGCCCAATGGAGCCATGAGGATGAAACGTGGGTTGCTGTGAAGATCCAGTGAAATGCCAGGACTATGGGATGGCTGCTATGGAGAGCTGCCAGCACTGGATGAAGTTTTCCTAGACTGTGAGTAGCTGAGCTGGAGGGTCAGAATTGGAACTCCAGGAGACTTGTACTGATTAGAATTATCAGACTTGGAGTTATAGAGTTTGATGTTTTCACTGTTTGTTTTAAATGTATTGGTTCAATCTGTCTTTGCTATGCCCAGTGTCATCTTTTGTAGTGTGAATCTTCTGTGCCATTATGGATTTTTTGTTTTGTCTTGTTTTTTTTTTTATATTATGGTACAGTTGAAAAGCCTCAGATTATGGGGATGTTTGAACATCAAACTATGTGGACTTTTAAAGTTGAGCTTAACACATTGCATTTTACATCATGTATGGTTATCATTTTATGGGGGCTAGGGACAGATTGTAGTGGTTTGATTCAGGTGCCCACCATAAACTTAATGTGCTCTGAATGCTTGATCCCCAGCTGATGGCAGTTCTGGAATTGGAAGCATGTTGGAGCTGTGTTGTTGGGGGTGGGCTTATGGGGCTATGGCCAGCTTCCCCTTGCCAGTTTTTGGCACACCATTCTGCCACCATTTCGGGGCTGTGGCAGAGGTGATGTCTGCCCTCTGCTCATGCCATCATTTTCCCTGCCATCATGGATCCCTCAAGTATGTAAGCGAAATAAACCCATTCCTCCAAAAGCTACCTTTTGGTTAGGTTCTTTCTGTGCAGCAACAAGAAGTTAATTACAACATGGTTTAAATATTTCCATATTCCAAGGTCTCTTCAATGTTATCTGCAAAACCAAAAGAAAATATAGTGGCACAGAATGAACATTCACACTGCAAAAGATGGCACTGGGCATAGCAAGGAAAGATGGAACCATATAAGACAAAACAAACAAGGCAAACATCAGATTCGTAGCTTCAAGTCCAACAACTCTAACCAGTGACAAAGTCTAAAGTTCCAATTCCACCCTTCCAACTGGGCGGCTCATAGCCAGGCAACAATCCATCTCATGCTGGCAGCCCTCCTTGACAGACATCCCATTGTCCTGGCAATGCCACTGGGTCTCCACTGCAACCCACATTTCATCCTCATGGCTCCATCGGTCCTCGTCCACACAGGGACTTCCACCAACTCTCACTCCCATTATCATGATCATTTCCAAAAAAAACGTGTTTCAAATCTAATGACCCTCTCTTTCCTGCAGTTGTTATACTCCATAGTACCAGGTGGACCACCAGATTTGTTAACTCAGGGGGGAACAAAACTGGCTTTGAAAAGCAGGATACTCCTTCAGTATTCAGACCCCTAACTTTCAAAAGAGTCTGCATTTGTCCTGCTGTCCCAATGTAGAGCATCTGGTCCAATTTCAATGGTTGTAATTTCTCAAACAATTGTCAGCTGAATGGGTGCTGTTTCAGCCTAAAGTGTTCATTTCTTTCTGTGCCATCTCCATCTGCTCACACCAGCCCATTTCTATGCAACACAACCCTGCACAAGTTCTCAGGACACAGAGACAAAGCAACAAAATTCTTTCTTTCCTTATAAGGCAAATCTCAAAATCCAAGTTCTTTCTGCACTCAGGTCTTTCAACTCTAACCAGAATGGTCCACTGAACTCTGCCTTCAGTACTATAAGGTGTCTCTTAGAACAAGGTTTCAAATTCTCCCACATACCTCCAACAACTCAGTTCCAAAAGGCCAAAATCCACAGAGTCAGGTTTCTCACATCAATGACCCCACTTCTTGATATCAATATTTTCTTGCAGTTACCTTCTTTTTGCTGGGTTAAACATCCAACCAAAAGCAGCATTTGGGAGGAAAGGGTTTATTTTGAGTTACAGACTCTAGGGGAAGCTCCACAAATGCCAGGGGAAGATGTGGCACGAGCAGATGCTGGACATCACCCCATGGCCAACATCATGTGGACAACAGTAGCAGGAAAGTGTGCCAAACACTGGCAAGGGAAATGCTATAACACCCACAAGCCCACCCCCAACAACACAACTCCTCCAGCAAGGCTCCACCTCCAAAATTACCATCAGCTGGGGATCAAGCATTCAAAACACACAAGGCCATAAGGAATATCTCATTCAAACCATCACATGAGATCATTCCAAAATTCTGGTGTTATGTACCATAAAAGTAGAGGGGTGGAATACTGGGGCTGAAAAGGCTTAAGCCAGGAATTGGAGTAAAAGAATGCAGGAGAGGAGAGGGTGGAAATATTGATTAAAACTAAAGACATATGAAAAAGCCATGTGGAAACCTACCTTTTTGTTATCTAATTAAAAATGTAATTTAAAAAATGTGAACAGGAACTGGGTGTAGTGGT
>PVHP010016549.1:0-35708 GCA_004024765.1 Zapus hudsonius
TTTGCTTGTTTCTAGTTTCTTATCCATTTCTTATTAGTCAAATCAACCACTTGTGCCCAGCTCAATGGGATGCTTGCTCTATTCACAAGGCAAAGTGCTGTTCAAGTCTAGAACTGAAAACCAAGCCAATTAAGATTGCTATATTAAGGCTGTGATATAGCTCAGTGGCAGAGCGGCAGGCCCTATATCCAACACCCCTTAAAATTGTTATAATTCTGTCCTTTGACAGCTGGAAGCCCCATTTGAGGGAACGCAGTCAGAATGATGGCTGGGACATTCTAAGTGAGGAGGCCTCATTCTAGACCAGTTCTCCATCCTGGCTACATCTGATAAACTTCAGAGTCCAGAGCCAACTTGGAACCTCTCTATACCTTGTAAACTGAAAAAAAAAAAAAAAAAAAAAAAAAGAATCCTCAATCCCCAGGCCATACACATAGCCAACCACATCAAGTCTCTGGGATGACAGTCTAGTCCCAGTATCTTTCAAAGTTCCCATGGAAACTGTTATGATTGAATGTGAAATGTCCCCCGCAGGCTTGTGTGTTTGGACAGTTGGTCCTCAGCTGGTGATGCTGTTTGGGAGGCTATGGAACATTTGTTATATGTGGTGCTTAGCTGGTAGACATGGGCCACTAGGGGGTGGGCTTTAAGGGTTTTAGGCTGGCCTCACTTCTTTTCCACTGAGCTGAGAGGGGCTTCTGCCTTGCACTCCTGCTGCCACAAGTGGAATCACCCCAGCTGCCAAGCCTTCTTCTCCAGAAGTGCTGATGTGCCCTCATCATGAGCTGAAACAAATCCATCCTTTCTTACGTTACTTATGAATCACATTCTACCACAGTGGCAAGAACAGTAATCAATACAGGCACTTACCAGAAACACACATTCCCAGGTCCACTCTCCACTTTCTGAATCAGAAATTTTATGTTGAGTCCATTCATGCATGGTTTACCAAGTTCTCTAAGGGAGTCCAAGTAGAATTGATGCTGCTGGCTTTGGGCATATTTTGAGCGCTATTACATCAGACAGCCCATGTTGGAAGACTATGTCTTCTTGAGAGGCTTGCCCAATTTCTCTCAGAAAGTCTTGGAGTGCAGGGCAAAGGGTGTGGTTGACATTGTCGTCACTGTGAGGGGGAAATGGAGGGTAATTGACTGAGCAGCTTCCCAAACAGACTTAGTATTAGTCTTGCTGAAACTGGGGAGATGGTTCAGTAGTTAAATTTGCTTGCAAGGCCTGTGTCGTCCATGTAAAGCCAGACACAAAAAGTGGCACCAGCATCTGGTGTTCTGTTTGCAGTGGCAAGAGACCCTGGAGCCCCCCCACCCACCCAACTACCCATAAATGCAAATATATAAAAACATTTTTAAAAAATTAGCCCTGCTCTGTTTCCAAGCTTGCTTGCCTGCGTCCCCTGAGGGTTCAGGAGGGATGAGGCACAATCTCGGGAGCTTCCCTCTGACATGTTCTGAGGTTTTGACTTTCTTCTCCTCAGTCCATCCTTACCTGCCCATTTGCTTTCCAGATGGCCACATCCCTGGTTCAAATCTTCCAACCACTGATGACGCTGTTCCCAGGCCACCCAGCACGGAAGCCCATGCACCCTCTCTGCTGTCTCTTGTGCACACCTCAGTTGCTTTTCAGGTTTCCAGAGATAATACCTCTTTCCTGATCGCTATCTTGGCAGTGGTTGTAGCTCACCAGTTGTAGCCTTACTGTGTGCAGGCACTGTTTCACTGATAAAGTCAAAGTCAGTATTCTTAACAACTCTGTGATAGGGAGTGCCATTTTCTCCATATAGAAATGGAGAGAGTCAGATGCATAGAGGTCACATGGCTGGGCTCTGTGAGTTCCCATGAGGCTGTGTGCTACACCTGCCCTCTCTACTCAGCCAGGCTGCTCCCACAGGGAGTACCCCTAGGATGCACCATGGTTTCCCACCCTGGTCAAGCAGGAGTTATTCTTCCAACCATCACCCCCCCATTTTTAAGGCACTTTAAAGAAGCCTTTAAAATATTTAAGAGAATTGAAATTAATTTTATTATTATAGCTTCATGGGAGCCCTTGAGGTAAATGGAAGTGTCTTTAAATTAGTCTAGTCTTAAAGTGATTGCAATAGCTCACTGGATTTGCATAATTATTTTGAAGTCTCACACATTGGGGCTAGACTTCTTTGGCCCAAGGTGCCTTCATATGAATCCTTCTATAGGCTTCTTGCTAGGAAGAGAAAGTGAGGGATCCAGGGAGGCTCACTCCTTCCTGGAGATGGGAGATCATTTCTAGAGAGGATATCAATTATGTTTCCATGCCTCTGCCTCACCCGGGGAGGAGGAACAAACTCACCTGCCTGCATATCTCCTCATAGTGCCAATTTGAGGCCAGACTGAAGTTCCCCCAGCCGAGTCTTGGTGGAACTGGTTTAAACAGAATGTTCCAAAGTCCTGTGGTCATGACCAGATGCCGCATAGAGACAGAAACAACCAGGGCAACCAAACTCCCTAAAGCCTGGTGTTCCAGGCCCTCTGTACACCCATCATCAGAGGAGGCCACTGAGCTAGCTGTGGGCCTGAGGCCACACACCCTTGTGTGATTCATCTGTTCTCACGGTCCTGATCCTCTTCCCTGAGCCTATTCGCCAGCTGTGGGAAGAAAAGCTCCATGTCTCACACAAACCCTGATATGAAGGAGAGAGTGAACAGTGAGGAGGCTTTGGAGTGACTTGGATGCATGGGGCCTGTCTTTCCCCAGCTTGTGGGACGTGGGAGCACACTCATGCACACTGCCCTCCAGATGCAAGATTGGATGGTGCATGCTTGGCTGTTCACATCCGACCAAGCGCATGTGAGGAAGCCACACTCAAAGGTCGCTTGCTTCCCAGGAGCATCTAAATGGGGGTCACACACGATCCCCACGATTCCTCACAACGTGCTCTGCGTGTTCTTTGGTGCTACTAGAAGTGAATGAGTCTTTCTTTCTTTTTTTTTAACGTTTTAAGTCAAATAGAGGGAGAGAGAGAAAGAATAAATATTGGACATTTCACATAACTCAATAACCAGGGAGGCAACAGCAGTTATAAAAAATTTGAGCCAAAATGTCGCTGAGGGATGAGAAGAGCAATTCCTTCAATATTTAAAGCAGACACACTGAGAGCTGCATGGAGGCAGCTGTTTGTTAATATTTAACAGGAGCTGGGCAGTCACTGAGCAAACAACTATTTACAGGAGATATGAACAAACACCCTCAATTTCCTCCAAGCTATGGGGGGATTTCAGGGGACAAACAGCTGCTCATGTTTCTACATTATAGCAACTCCACTGGGGCCCACACCACACCATGAGGCCACAAGGGTGGGGAGGCCACAGCTGTCCCCAGGGCAAAGTGAAAACTGTAAACACATAGTCAAGGGTCGGCTGTCCAGCTCTAGACTCATGGCTTTCAGGAAACCCAGCCCTGCAGCTGGGCCTGGGTGGTGGCTGCTGGCTGGTCAGCATCTGCACCCTGCAGCCTCTGGCTGTCCTGGCCCCCAGCACTGTCCCAGGCAAACACTAGGCCAGAAGCCTGGGGCAGGTGCTCACAAGTAGAGGGGCTCTAACTTGTGGAAGGAATGGCAAACTTGCTTGAACATCCTTCAGCTCACACTGAGGCCTTCTGAGACACCAGACTGGACTGCCTCCTAGAGTTAACATGCTAGCCTATTTCCAGGGACCAAAGGTGGGATTCTTCATCAGAAATGCTTCCATCTCTGTGAGCCTGGCATCTTTACCTGTCCGGGATAAAATTGATTAATATACTTTTACCTCAAGCCTCATTCATATTGTGCTTCTAATTGGAACCATTCCGCAACACCCTCCCACACTTGCCTCAGGCCATAATACAGGACTGACACCTAGGCTTCAAGTCCAGTTCATGACAAAGGAATGCCGCCATCTTGAATTCTGGCGATGTCTCCAAGGGGCCATGGTCGAGGCCACATATGTAAGCCTGTGCCCTGGTGCATCATCTGTGGTGTTTATTGCAAGGTCACTGTGATGATTAAGTTTATATATCAACTTGATCTATGTAACAATCCATAGTAATCTTGGGCGGGTCTCTGAGCTTGCCTGCAGGAAGGATTGACAAAATCCTTTTGGGATTTTGGAGAAGGGAGGAGTTCCCTTCTCCAGAGTAAGTCCTTCCCCCCAGTGGGTGGGCCTTCCAAGGGGACTAAATATAAGGAAGCTTGAGGGGAAGGAACCTCTCTTCCTTCCTCCCCCGGCTGCTGGTGCTTATTTGTGACTTGTATTTGCATCCTGATCTCCTACCCTTCCTGAACATCGGAACCCAGGTTTCTCAGCCTCATATTGTGGACTGAAGAGCAGTCACTCCCCAGGGATCCATCAGGCCTTCTGGGCTGGATTGGGACTGCTGAGACATCCAGCCACATAGACTGAACAGTTCCTGGTTTCTTCACCTGTGGGCCTGCAGACTGCTATTGTTGGAATGTCGTACGCTACCCCAATAAATTCCCTTTTATTATAATCCATTCTATCAACTCTGTTTCCTCTAGGGACCTTGACTAATACAGTCACCCAACCTTAGCTCCACAATCCTGGGCTCCTCCTGGCATGCTACGGCCAGTCTACCCAAACCACAGTTGGCCTTGGTTGTTTGTATCCTGGCCATTAATTATAAAGGATGAAATGCCAGGCACAGAATTATGCTTAGAGAAGTGCACAGGTACTGCGGGCCTGCACATGAATCTCTGTTAAAATAATTTTTAGTTTATCAGAAAGTCATCCTTTGGGTACTTAGGCTTGGTCTTCATAGCATAAGTGTATATCTTTTTATAGTCTGAGAATGATGGACATGAGGCTTTTAAGGGTAATATAAGAATAGTCCTTTTCTGTGTTCACAAAATATCATTGTGTACTAGAAATCTAAAGGAACATTTTAAGAGACTTAAAAAATTAAACAACATTAAAACAATCAGCAAGTGTTTTACTTCAGTAAAAGAAGGGCCCAAGGGGGTAGAAACATCCATGGCTATTAGACAGTCACCTGGTCTTTCTTGAGACAGTTTTATTTCATGATTGTTGCTATGGCTTGAACATGATTTGTTCCCTCTGGACTCATGTTGAAGTTTACTCTGCATTGAGAAGGGTTAAGAGAGTAGAAATGTTATCTGACTGTGGCGTTCAGAGGCGTTTAGACTTTTGAGAGTAATTAAGATTAGATAAAGTCATCAATGTGGAGCCTTCATGACAGTCCTGTGGCTTTCTGAGAAGAGAAACAAGAAAACATGCATGCTATTCAAGAACATGCCAGCAGGGAGGCCATTTTGGCCTAGGACCTTCAGAACTGTGAGCTGAGATGAGCCTCTTTTCTTTAGAACTTGCTCATTTTTGGATGCTGTGTTAGTATGAGTAACAAATAGACCAATATAGTTTCCAATATCAGAATGGCCATCTCATGTTTGGGAAGTTTGTCATCTTGGTGGGAAGCATGACCCTGTTCCTAAGAGACAAATATGCTCTCTTCCTGGCTGGTGGAGCAGAGCAGAGCTCAGCAACTCAATACAGCAACCATGGAGGCTCTAGTGTTCATTCCTCATTCTTAAGTGGCTGGCCCAGCTGGACAGTGTCCTGGGCACACGTATTAGTGGCCTGTTCATACTCAGCATGAATATCTTACACACATATCCTGGGGCTGTGGCCATGGCCACTCAGTGACTCTGGGTTCCTGGCCATTTTCCCAAAGTAATTCTGTAGCCATTTACCCATAGGCCACACCACATCCTCTTATTACATTCCTCTCCTGATGATTAACCAACTGCTTTGCAGGCCCAAGCAAAGCCCTGATCAGCACAGTGGGGGCTGGCCTTCCGCGGCTATTTGAGGACCAGCCCCTTCCCTGGCTGTGTGAGCCTGCAAAGCTGCCAGGCACACCATCGGAGAAGTATTCAATTTGCCACATATTTGCTTATACAGGGCACAGTCTGCCCTTCCATCTCTCACACTTCTCCCTCTTCAGCATTTGGATGGACTCAGTTGTCTTCAGAATTGTACACATCAATCAAAATTAGGCAGCAGGTTCAAGGCAAGTGGCAACAGGGAGTTGGCGTGTTCTAGTTTTAATTCACAGCAGGCTGCATTGGGGTACTGCACTTCTGGAGGGAACATATCACATGCCGAGTTTCAGCCACAGAATACAAATGGCTCTAAAAGAGGCATTAGGGCCTGCTCAGCTGCCTGAAGCAGCAGCCCTCATGCTTCACTGAGTGATGACTCACAGGCCGCTGTGTCCCAGCTGAGCATCATGTAACTGATTGTGACGGAGGAGGCAACTCAGAGAGCACTGGAGAAGATGAAACCCCATTGCCAGGTAGAACCAAGGTTTCAGACAAAAACCAAGTTTGGTTATTGAAAAAGAGAAAATGGCCATTTTATGCTCAGGAGGTCTGGAGAGGCCTATCCCATCAGATTTGAAAGTCATCTATGGAGTCTCACTGAGTGAAGCACAGGTTCAGATCTCAGGCCACAAGAGAACTTCCCCTCCATTTTTCCTGCATGCTGAGCACGTGATGTATACAAAAGCCCCATAAAGTACACTAGCCATTAGGTGCAAGAGGAGTGTGATGACCAGGTAACTGGCCAGGCTGGGATAAGCTTCAGGGGCTGGTGGCATTTGGTGTTGTTGCAGGAAACTTTACCTCGTGAGACTGGAACACACATCTCTTCACCTCAGCTAGGGCTCTGACAGCAGACTAAACTATGACTGCACCAAAACCAGGTTTGGTAAACCAATGAGTTTATTGGGGTTACTTACAGAGCAGAGTGAGGGTTGCTTACAGGAGCAATGGATGACTCAAAGGCAGTGACAACACTGATAAGCCCAGCTCAGCATAGGTGACGGCATACAGAAGCTGTATCTCTGGAGCTCACTGCACAGCCTGCAGGCAGCTCAGCTGGTCATAGAGTCTCTCCCCAGGCACTTGTTTTCCCCTTATCTCGCCTTGAGCAGGGCTTTTGCAATCTTTCTCCAGACTTGTTGACTTCCTGAGTCTCCCGAGTATCTCTCCTTCCCTCAGGAGGGAATGTTTCAATTAAGTCTGCCCCCTCAACAGTTGTTTACTACTCGTATAACCTTGGGGAAAGGTCATGTGGTAAGTTTCAGTTCTCCCAGACTTGACCTCCTAAGTCTCCAGAGTGCCCCTTCAGGAAGGAATATTTCAATTCTGAGGAATTTGCAATATAGTAGGTGTCTGAGGAGAAATGGAAGCACAGCAGCCAGAAGGGCCTTTGAAGGAGGTGGAGTTTTAAAGGGCCAGTAGATATGTTGGGGTGTAGGGAGCCACCCCATCTTTCACCAATAAGAACGGGACAGTTACTCTCAAAGCTGCTGCTAAGAGGACCCTATCACCTGACCTAGCAGCTACACTGTCCCTATGGACCACTCTCTGGATTCAGGCAGAGGGTCACTGCTTGATTGGTCCATTTGTCTGTTTACTGCCTTTACCATGCCCATACTCCTCAATAGTCTAGTATGTTCAAAATGTGTATGTTCATGTATAAGGCATAGTATTATTTTCTTGCTTCGAATTATGTCTTTAGCATAAAATTTACCATCTGTATGGTGTAAAGTTGAGTGGCGTTAAGCACATCAAATTTATTGGTCTGTCTGTGTGTGTGTGTGTGTGTGTGTGTGTGTGTGTGTGTGTGTGTGTGGTGTTTGCACATTTGTGCAGATGTGCTTGCCCTGTGCACACAGGTGTGAAGTCCAAAGGAGGATGTCAGGTGTGCTCTATCTCTTGTCTGCCCTATTTCCTTAAGACAGAGTCTCTCACTGAACCTGTACCAGGCTCCACATTTTTCAGTAAGACTGGCTGACAGAGCTAGTCTATCTCTGTCCTCCTTAGCACTGGGGTTGAAGCATTGTGCCACCATGCCCGCTTTTTTGCTACGTGAGTGCTAGGAGCAAATTCAGGTCCTCAGGCTTGTGCAGCAAGTGGACTGGCCTGCCGAACCCTCGTTCAGTCTCAGGTCACATTCTTGAGTAGCCATCACCACCAGTCAGTTTCCAGGACGTTTCCATCTTCCTCAGCTGAAACTTTGTGCTCCATAAACACTAAATCTCCTGTCTCCTCTCCCCGCCCCTCACAAGTGCCATTCCATTTTCTGTCTCTGTCAATGTGTCCACCCTAGGAGCTTTATATTAATGGAACCATACATTTCCTTCTTGTGACTGGTTTACTTAGCAGTATAATGTCCTTGAGGTTTAAACATATTGTGGCATGCATCAGAAGTCACCATCTTCTTACAGCTGAATACAGTTCCCTTGCTTGAATAGGCCATGCTTGTCTTCCACATTCAACCCCCAACACTCAGCATTATCCTGTTCTCCATCAATATATTATCTCGCTATCAGCCTTCTTTGGTTTATGTTTACTCAGCACCATGACCTTACCATTAGTTCCTTTTTCATTGTCCATAGCTAGGACATCGCCTCTCAGGGACAATAGAGAAAGGACAGTGGTGTCGAGAGCTCAAAAGTTCTCTTTTTAAATTAACCCTACCCCAAAAAAAACACACATACATACCTGCTCACCCTTCCTTCCCTGGAGATCGATGGCTCCTCCTCCTTTCGATATTCCTACTGAAGACCTCTGTGTGCTGGTCAGTCTTTCAGCATGTTCGTTTCCATGTTTTCATTTTCCATCTTCTTATTTCCACTTGGTTCTTTTTGTGACTCCTTGCTTGTGTTTTATGTGATAAATACTGCCCCTTTGCTGAGAATATTCATTATGCTAACTTTAAATTCCAGACCTGTCAGAAAATTCTGGCCCAGGAGGTGATTATCCGTATGTTGTCCTCATGTGAGATGATATGTCTCTGTACTTCTATTTACCTTTGGCACATGGGTTCATATTCTCATGAAGGTGTTGGCCACCTTTGTAAAGGGACAGGTCATAGGAAGATGGTCCCCCAGGCTGTGGTCTGGAGTCTGTGTCCTGCTTGGAAGGTTAATAGGTAGGAGAGGGTGGGCCCACAGGATTACTGCTGTTTACTTTTCCTTGCTGCTGTCAGGACTTCCCTACACTCACAGTCATGGTTGTACCGGGGATGGCACAGAAGCCCTGGGGAGCCAAGGGGAGAAGAAAGAGATGGTTTCTGAAGAAGGCTGATCTGAATGTACCCAGTCCCTACTCACTTCTGCTGGATGCTCTCCAACCCAAGGTGGTCAGGCTGGGCTGGTCTTTAGTTCTGAGGAATGGGATGGACCAGAATCCCCTGGAGCATAATAGAGTAAAGAGCAGAACTTTAGAGCTTTTTTCCCCACTGCCCTCTACCTTGTCATCTGAGGGGGAGCCTCAGCATCTCTCATCTCCATTCCTGACAGCCTTAGGTGTTTCAATTTTGTGTTCCTTTGTATTGTTTTTCTTGTTTCTGTTACAAATATCTGGCACACAATTTTAAAAAGGAGGGATTTATTTTATTTTGGCTCACAGTTTCAGAAGGTTCATCCCATCATGGCGGGGAGGGCTTGGCAGAGCAGACAGTTGGCAGTTTACATCGTGGCAGGCCAGGAAGCACCGAGAAGGGAATGCCAATGTTTGGCTGGCTTTTTCCTTTTCCCCTTTTATTCAATCTGAGCCACTAGCTCATGAGATTTTTAAGTATAAGACAAAATGAATTTTTAAGATTTTAATAAAAATTTCACAGTTCTGTTTTACTTTGAGATAAAGTCCCTCTTCTGCCCCCCCCCGACTCTCAATTTTGTAAATACATAGTTGTTTCTCTTCTTCCATGTCTTAAAAGATAAATATGAAACAAAAAAGTCTTTTGAGTAGTACACCTCCAATTACTACTCCCAGGGCCTGGAGCACAGCCAGACAGAGAGCCAGCTCTCAGTGAGTGAGTGAACAACCTACTGACTCTGGGCCTCCCCCTGCACATCAGGTCCAGGGTGCCAACAGACAATGACTGAGATCACCATGGAAGTAGCTCAGGGCAAATCCTGACAAGCAAAGGGCACAGCTCCTAAACCTACATCAGCTCTGCTCCACAGGACAGGCCAGTTAGTATCTGCAGAGGAGAAAGTTGACAAAAATGATGGATAGCTCAATAAGTACTTACAAAGAGAACAGTTTGCACAGCATGCAGAGGGGCTCCAGGGGCAACTGATGGATGGGGCACTTGAGGTATTAAGACTGACCCTCTTCTTGATCAAGATGCAAAAGTCAAACAGAAAGTATAGGACACAGTTGAGCTCGGTAGGGCAGATGCCCAGACCATTGTACCCATACACCTCCTGACATGAGCTATGTGCACTGGAAGATACTTTACCTCTCCTTTCCATCTTTAAAATGGGGATAGTAATGGCACTGCTCTTATACATATGTTTGCTCTGACATTAAATGACTCTATATACACATCTATAGTGCAGGCAGCATTGTAGAGTTTGCTCTTAGTAGTGTATAAGCATATAAAATTATGCCAAAAACTAATTAACAACAGATCCCTTCATCTTTGATATTTATCTTTTTTCTATATTTTTATTTATTTGCAAGCAGAGAGAAAGAGAGAGAGAGAGAGAGAGAGAGAGAGAGAGAGAGAGAGAGAGAGAGAGAGAGAGAAAGAATGGGTGTGACCACTGCAAACAAACTCCAGACACATGCATCCTTTTGTGTCTGGCTTTACATAGGTACTGGGGAATCGAACTCAGGTTGTTAGGTTTTGCAGACCAGCACCTTAACTGCTGAGCACTCTCTCCAGCCCTGATATTTATCTTTTAAGAAATGAAAGAAGAGAAACAGCTATGTATTCACAGCTAATAGCTATGGTCTAGGAAGGAGTTAGAAACTTCTTGCACTGAGGAGGGAGACCTAGGGAGGATTTTTTCAAGTAAGGGCAGGGCAAGTGAGACTGAGGTCAATACTGTGCACTGAGGAAGGGTGTAAAGAAAAAAAAGTGAAGTCTCTATGTTCTGAAGTGTATGGGAGGAGATGTAAACATCTCTTCTTGTGGCTTCTGTTTCTTAGGGAAGTGAGGTTCAGGCTCATCAGCTGAGGGTGAGGGTGAGGCAGGAAGAAACATACTTTGTACTAGCCCATTTTCTGTTGCTCTTACAAAATCCTTGAGGCTGCAATATTTTATAGAGACACGCAGGTTAGTTAGCTCACAGTTTTGGAAGGTGAAAGTTCAAGATCAGTTGGTTCCATGTCTTTACTGGAAGACCCCAGACTGTGATGAGATCATAGCAGAAGCATGTGCAAAGGGAGGTATCGTATGACAACAGGAAACCAGAGACCAGGGAAAGTCCGTCTTTCTTTTTCTTTCTTTTAAAAATTCCTTTCTTTTTACTTCTTCATGTGTACCTAGTTCTGGTTAATACTCTCCCTCCTCTCCCCCATTCCCCTGCCACCCGTCCACCCCTAGCCATTCTCCTTTTAACAATTTCATATCACTTAGTGTCTAGTAACTTCCTACCCTTCTCCCTAGAAGCCTCTTTCCTCTGCTCATGGACCCATTTCTTTTTTCCTGTCATCTACACATTCCAGCCCCCACATAAATATATGTATATAAAGATTTTAAGCTAGAACCTACCTATGTGCCATGTCTTTCTGTCTCGTGGAAACTAACTGGGGTCTCATGAAAACTACTTTAATTTTCTCCCAAGAGTAATGCCCTCTGACCTGTGTCTTAAAGGTTTCATTGTCTCTCACATTGTCAAATTGAGGACCACACTTCCAGTACAGGAAGCCCCCAGGGACAGATTAAAGTCATATCCAAACTGCAAAACACTCCAAATCCCATGCATCATGGTCACTCAGTTGTGTGCTGTGGCCACCAATTTCTTTCCAAGAGAAGATGTCCTGAATGGACATTTGGCAAGGAACGGTGGACAGAAGTCACTGGATCCACAGCCTTCCCTGGAAGACTCTCTCCCAACATTACCAACCCAGCAGACCTATGGGAACAATTGGGAGAACCAGGCAGGGTGAGGAGAAAGGACTTGGGTTGGATGGGGTTGTCCCCGGCTGGCCGATGCGTCAGTCTGGGGACCTTGGCAAATGACTTTGTTCTCTGGTCCCTGACACCTTGACAGTGCTATCCTTGTGCGGCAGTGGTGAGGACGTCTACAAGCTAATGTGATGAAAGGCTTGTCATTTCTTGTGACCCTGACAGGATTCAGTCTCTCCACCTCCTTTAATCTCAAAGATTAAATGACATACCCGGAGCTCTCGGTTCTCATTTTCAGTTCTGAAATGCATGCTTCCTGCCATGGAATCTTCCAAAGCCATCCTAGAACCCAGCCAAGGAGATGACCTTGGGGCTGTAAAGGTAAATATTGATTGTCAGCTTGACAGGATCTCAAAACCCTTGAGAGACAAATTGCTGGGCATATTTGTAAGGGACTGTCTAGATGAGGTTAACTGAGGTAAGAAGACAGATCCTGTGATGGTTGATATTGTCAATTTGACAGGATCTAAATCATCTAAGACAAAACTTTGGACGTGTCTGTTAGGAAGTTTGTAGACATCCATCATCCATGAATCGGGGCATCAGACTGAGTAAAGAAGAGAAAGAAAGCTGAGCACCATCTCTTATTACTATGGATACAAGGTGTTGAGCAGGCTCCTGTTGCCATGACCTCCCTGTCATGAGGGACGCTACCCTTAAACTATGAACCAACATAATCCTTTGAGTTTGCATTGGGCATTTTATTACAGCAACAAGAAAAGCCATTCATACAGCTGGATCCTTGCTTGATTATGTGGTTCTTGGGCCTTTGGGACTGGTTTTCTGAAAGAATGTGGGTGAGGGTGGGGGCTACGGAAGTCCTAGAATGCTGCAAGCAGAGCTTCATGGGCCATTCTGGTGAAAGTTGAGAAAACCAGCGTGGTCCATGTGGTAGTTGTTTTACAGACATGATAGATGCAAGAGTGAAGGGGTCAGGGAGGCTTTCACCAGGTGTCCCTAAAAGCTGGTCAGGCTGGGCAGTGTCAGAGTCCCTTCAAGGAGCTTCTGAGAGAGCATAGTATAAAATTGTGAAGGCGACATTTCAATGGAGACCCAGGATGTTGGATGTCAGACATTTGTTCACCTGAATGAGAATATCATCTTTGTGCCCACATTGAAGTTTCCCCTGCAGGAGGTGACTCTTCAGCATCTGGCAGGGGACAAGGTCATCTCCACCAAACACAGCAAGTAGCAGAAGAGATGGTGGGGCCTGTTACAATGGCACCCACATGGCAAGGGCCAATAGCTCCATGGACAGGTGACCCCAGGCCTGCTTGGCAAGCTGATTGTTCTATCCTGTCCTGTTATGTTTGCTCTTGCTGGAAGGGGAGGGACTGATCCAGCTGCACGATGGGAAGGAGATGTCGGCTGGTACAAATCCACAAGGTGAAGACGGAAAGCTGCTGGCCACATTCTCACTTGCCCATTCCTGCCTCTGGATAGACCCTTGCTGGTGGGCGGAAAGATTGTAAGAGCCGTGGTGGAGGAGACTATCCAGAGGCATGGCCAGGAGAACCTGGCTGAATACTAGGCTATCCATGGTCCCCTGTCACAAGGACTGATCCAGACGTCCCATGGAGGAGGACATCCAGTGGAGGGGGGAGGGGAGGGCAGTGGGGAATTGGGGATAACAACTCATTGTTTGCCCACTAAATGTTGTAACTCATTATGGACAATAAATTAAAAAAAAAAAAGACCCTTGCTGGTAATGAAGGCGTGTTCCTCCAGCCCATCACCTGGGCTCCACTTTCGTGCTGGCTTACCTGTGTGCCTCCTTCAGACTCAGGAGGGGTTTCTGATGGGTGCCCCTCCTGAACAGGAGGTGGATGAAGGGCTTTCTCTCCATTTCTTCTTGGTTGCCATGCACCATGTTCTTTCCATTAACATGAAGTTTTCTTTAATCTTGGCTTAAGCTTTAGTGGGTAGCTTCCCTTCCTATTTAAACTTTAAAAAAAAAAATAAAGAGAACGTTGATTCTACACACCAATGAGAAATGTAGCTAAAAATGGGAGATGTGAGGAGAAGCATTTTTTTAAGTCAGTACAAATATTTTTGGAATTTAATTTTCCTTAGGAAAAAAAGACTTGCAGACAGAGAGTCTACATCCTGTGTTTGAACACCAGTGGCCTCTGGTGTCTTTATTTGTAAACCCAACATGGTGATATATGACTCCACAAATCCTCACTTTCCTCCTAGCAAAATTAGAACAATGGCACTTCTCTTTCTGCCAGCCCCCCCCCCCCACTTTTCCTCTCAGCTCGCCGTTTTCCTCCTTTTCATCTTGCATAATTGTGGGCAAATACCTAGAGCTATCAGACAGAGAAAGTCTATAAAGCAAGGATCTACCACTCAATTACAAGGCCCATTTCAGGATATGAATTTGGAAGGTGACGTGAACAGTTGGCAAGCGCCATTCACGATGAGAAAACCAAGGTGAAAGAAATTAAAAACAGAAAAGCAGACTACAATGTGATTGTCCATGCTCAGCTCCTGGGACACAGTGTCCATACTTGATAGACATAAAATAAAGGCAGAGCCAAGCCTTGTGGTGCAGACTTGTCGTCCCAGCTACTTATGAGGTTGAGGTAGGAGGATCATAAGTTCAAGACCAGCCTGGGAAATTTAGTGAGACCCTGGTTCAAAATAAAATATCAAAAGATGGTTGGGGATGCTCAGTGGTTGGGTACTTGTACAGTATGCATTAGGTCCTAGCGTCAAATCCCAGTACCATTAAAAATGGTGACGGAAATAACCTCTCCTCTCCACGTTATCCAGGCCAACCTCAGGTTAGCCAAACCATGTGGCTAAGGGTTCCACTTCACTCTTAACCAGTGCCATTTTCCCAGCTTGCCTGCTACAAAAAGTCCAGGGTGGGGGGTGAAGGTACCCAACTGTTTTCCCAAGGTGGATCGGTGGTATGGAACACTTGGTCAGGGCCTCTGCCCAGGATCATTCAATTTTACTTGTGGAAACTGTAAACGACTCAAATTCCAGCCACAGGTTATTGGTTAAATAAACTATAATATGCCCATAAAGTTGGAAACTATCCAGGCATCCAGAGTGAATCCTGGCACAAGAAACCAACAGTAATACATCTTGAGAAAACATGTGCTGAAAACTCATCTTTGGGGGTGGGGACAGGATAGAGGACACCTCTGAGGGTATGGCATAGCAGAGCCACAGGGAATCCTCCAGCTGCTAGAAATGTTTTTTTTTTTTTTAATAGTTTTTTTTTAAACTTTTTAAAAATATTTTATTTATTCATTTTCAAGGAGAGAGAGAGAGAGAGAGAGAGAGAGAGAGAGAGAGAGAGAGAGAGAGAGAGAACCAGGGCCGCCACCTTGTGGGTCTGGCTTATATGGGTCCTGGGGAATTGAACCCAGGGCCTTAGGCACTGGAGGCAAGTGCCTTAACCGCTGAGCCATCTCTCCAGCCCTGCTAGAAATGTTAGCTGTCTTAATTAGGTGGGGAGTGAACAGGAGTCCACATGCCTCACATCTCACATCATTGAACTGTACACCTGGGATGAAGATATCACACTCTGTGAATATTATTCCTTAGTAAAAATGGAGCAAAGTAAATTATTCTACAAAGCTGTGTGATAGTATTAAAATATTTTTAAAATTTAACATGACAGGCAAAGATTTTCCAAACTGACCATCGTAATATTTCTCATTCCAAATGTTCTTCTAGAATCTTGCCTGAACCTGGTAGCTTTAGGGTTTCCTTCCATTAACAGTGCATGGTGGGGTGATGTCTGTGACTCCATATCGAGTTAGAAAAGCCATTTTCATCAGGATACCTCTTTGTTGGAAACCAGCCACCATGTTGGGAGGCCCCAACCACTTGAAGAAGCTGAAAGAATCGTGATCAGCACCAGCTGCTGGCTATGTGACTCTCTTTCTTAAGAAATTCCACTTTTAGGCAGAAGTGCAGGCCTGCAGAGGCATGGCAGGGGTCAGAGATACAGAAGGGGAGCCGGAGTTCACTGTGGGCCCAGGGCTGGCACAGGAGTGGGGGCCAGATTCCAGCTGCCATGTCTGGACAGTGGTGCTTCTCTAGGGCCAGGATCTAGAGAACCAGAGTGGACCCAGCTGGGCTGCCTTCTCAAAGAGGCCAGAGTACCCTCCCACCTCTCCATCTTTTCTCTTGCTGTTCTTGTGGACATGCTCTGAATCTCTCTGGTCTGCCTCATCCTTCTGCATGGCAAGAAGAATCAGCAAAGAGGGTCCTCTCTCTATTTCCACCATGCACTCTGGGCACTATGGAAGTCCAGTACCTATGACACCGTGGAGCTCTGGGGCATCCCAAGTCTCCGAGAAGAGCCTAGAGAAAATTTCAAGGATCCAGGTCATTCTCTGGGAGGAGATCTCAGGGGAGAGAGCACCTCTCCTGGCCTAGGGAAGACTACCAGGACCCACGGGGAGAGGGATAGAAGTTGAGGAGCAGGATTTGGGGGTCCCTAAGACAAGAGTGTCACGATGCTCCTGATCTTCCCCTTAGAAAGTATCCAAAAAGTAGTCACATGACACTGTAGTCACCTGGGGGGGGTGCCCCCTCCAGCAGGTGTGCTGTCCACAACACTAAGGCCCTGTCAGGACTATCCTTTCATTTTTGTGTCTTTCTTTTTTCCAGACATTCAGAAATCAGAGGTTAGGGGATTGTTGCAGTAACCTCATTGATTGCTGGAACAAACACCCAACCAGAGAAGTTTATGGGAGGAAAGGTTGTTTTTTTTCTTTTCTTCTTTTTTTTTTTTTCTGGCTTACAAATTCCAGGGGAAGTTTGATCATGGTGAAAGATGTTCACTTAATCACTCACTTAATCATCCATCCACAGCATAGAGAGAAAAGCCACCAGCCAGCATGAGCTGATTCTGTTCAGGAGATCCATCCCCACCCCAGTGGCACACCTCTTCCAGCAGGGCTCTGCCTGTTGGAGACTTAAGTAGGAAGGTTAATCTTAATCCAAAGTATCTGAGGCTATGGGGGACATTTACATTCAAAGCACCACAGGAGGGATAGGCCTCCCCGCTTCATTCTTCTTTTAGAGCACTTTAGTTTTTCCTTTGATGAATCACTTTGGGCTGGTGAAGAGCCTCAGAGGCAGGACATGGCCCGCCAGCCAAGGCCCAAGACACAGTCCTCTGAGTCTCACCCACTGCCACCAGTTCCCTCCCTCCATTTGGTGTTCTGCCTCCTCACTGTGACAGTCGGTGTCAAATGCTGCCTTCTAAAGAGCCCAGAGTATCCTCCCCATCCTCTCTCTTATTGCTCTGGTGGGAACACTCTGAAGTTCTCTGGTCTGCCTCTATGCTGGTCCCTCACTTGTAGCTTGGTGGGGTTGGGACTGGTTGGTAGGGCAATCAGTGCCCACCCCAGCTCTGGGCCCACTGCCTTGCAGGGCTCACTCTGCCCTTGATTTGAGTGTGGGTGGGCCAGGAAGTGACCCAGGCTAGGGAGGGATGCTGCAGATGCAGTGGTGAATGAGACACGGGTCATGTGGCTACACACATAGACAACAGGACTGTGGAATCTTGAGGGGTCCTTGGGCTCTGGGGCAGATGGAGGGGGCGGCCACAGATACTGGGCCGTGTTTTGTTGGGCTGGAAAGAAAAAGAAGTGTTTATTCTGGGTGGACGTGGAAATGCTTGGGCCTTACTGGGAGAGTGTAGGGTGGGTTGAGGCTCCTGCAGCCTTCAGGTTGAGCTGGGCTGCCCAGCTTCAAGCCTCTTTTTGGAACCTTCTCCCTTCCTCTAGGACTTTCTATTTATTCTGGGCTACACAGGGAGTCTTTACCTGAGCCTCCAGGATGGTGCTGTGTCTTAATCAAGTAAGCCCCCAGCGGCCAAACAGGGAGACCTGGTGGCTTGCATCCTGCTATCAGCCTTCAGGGTTCTGATTGTAGCTTCTGTCCCCACACAGCCCAGGGTCCTCTGGCCCCTCCCCGTGCTGCAGAGTGGAGGGCCTCTTCTGATCCCCCTCCCAATATTCCTTTCCTCCTCTGCCCACCCTCACAGCTGCGCAGTATCCTGCTGGGGTGACCAACTTGACAACCCCCTGGTTTGGTGGTTGCTGCCTGAGCCCACCAGAGGGCATGGCGTACAAACCCCTGGGTATTTGCTGGGGCAGCTCCATGCACTGTCCATTGGAGGAGGCAGCCACACCTTCATATGTAGCTTCCTCCCCCACCAGTTCTAGGAATATACATATCTGTGTCCTGGCATGGGGGACCCACAATGGAGGCAGTTGTGGGCTTCCTACATACCTGCCCTTCCTGTAGCTTAGGCCTCACCTGTAGCCCTGACCACAACTGTGGTTCTGGAATCTTCCTTGAATACAGGAGGTCCCACCCTAGCGGAGAGCACAGGTGATGGGCAAATATGTGTTTATCCAGACAAGCTGGATTCTAGATCGACTGTGCCCACAGGAGTGAAGGTCATGGGTGGGGGCAATCCATGCCAGCTGAGGTGAACAAACAGGGCAGGAGAAACAGGAAGGGCAGGTGTTTGGGAGGGGTGGACCTGAAAAGGAACCAGCCCGGCAGGAAGACCTGGCCTTTCTCACTTGGCCAGTCTCTGTTGGTCCACACACCTCTCAGCCTCCCTTCCTCTGCTTCCCTTCCTCTCTGGCCTTGGAGGCATTTCTTAACAACATGTTTGGTTCCTTATTCTTAGGAAGAATAGGACCAGCAGTTGCTAAGAGTACAACATCACTGAGCATTATCTATGCCAGGCCTTTTCCTGACGTGGACTTCCTCCTCACAGAAGGCCAATGCTCCTGTGGTCCTTCTGCAGGTGGAGAGGGAAGTAACCGGGTCAGCAGTGACATGGCATGGTGGGACTTGAGGCCGGGCAGACAGGGTCCTCATGCCACACTGCAAACCAATACTCCCATACAGCCTTGAGCTTACGAAGAAAGGCAAAAAGCCTGGTGGTCCTGACAAGTCAGCTTCCTGTTGCCACAGGGTCCTCGGTGGGGTGGGCTCCCCTGGTGGAGGTCCTCAGGAGCTGGGTCAAGAGAGCTGTGTTTCACAAAATGGGGGATTGGAGCAAAGCTCAAGCTAGAGACTGGGCTCATTCACATGTCCTGGGGTCAGCTACACTTTAGGAGGCAGGTCCCATAGCAGTGCTGAGTCCAGAGAGACATCCAGGATGTTCTTAGCTAATACCCACCACACCTTTCCAAGCATGGAGTTTCAACCATTTTCTACCTGAGCCACTCCCCTAACTCCCCCTGCGCTCTGATGGGAACATCCATGCTGTGGCAAGGTGAGGGTGGATCCTTGTGCCGATGCCCTCCAACCCACACCCACCTCCTTCCCCTCAGCCTGTGGCTCCTGGGACTCTGGGCTGCTCTACACATCAGGGTCACAGAACCCCTGCCCACTGCCCCCAGTCTGGACAGCCAGTTCCGAGGGACTATATGTGTGGGTGGAAGGACTCTGAAGGGAAGCCAGTCTCCAAATAACAATATGGAAAAAATGTTAAAGAGACCAAGCGCTAACGTGGGGTTGCAGCAAGCCTCGATCATTAAAATAAAAAATGAGGAAAATTGGCATGGAAGTAAGGAAAATTACAGGGTATTTCCTGCAAGGAATATATGGGACATCCTTGGAAATTTCTTGAGGCATAATAAGTTTACTGTTCCTCTTCATGAAAAAAAAAAAAAAAAGAATCTCACTGTGGTTCACCTGTCCCCCCTCCCGCCCAAGCACAGTTATTTATGGGCGTAAAAATTCCCTGTTGGG
Source organism: Zapus hudsonius (assembly GCA_004024765.1). Taxonomy (NCBI): domain Eukaryota; kingdom Metazoa; phylum Chordata; class Mammalia; order Rodentia; family Dipodidae; genus Zapus; species Zapus hudsonius. The sequence continues at coordinate 19,746 of PVHP010016549.1, forward strand.
AGCGACTAGAGAGCAAGGCAGTGCTGTGAGCGTCTCCCCTCCACTGAAGAATTTGGCACCCAGTCAGGATCTGAGGTTTGGGTATTTGCTTGCAGCCATTAATTGCTGCATAAAGCCTTTGAAAAAAAGCCCTGTATCTGGGAGCCTGCGCTATAAAAGACCATTTAGAACCAGTGGGAGCTGGCCTTTGAGGTGCTGTCTGCAGAGACTCCAGACTCCAAGCAGGAACTCCCAATTACACATTTACTGGATCAAGGTACAGGGGCTACCTGAGGGGTAATTACATATGAAAAGCCCTCTTCGAGCCCACCATTGTGGGATGCCCAAATCTGGCTCCAGAACTGCCTCCTTTGTGACCACAAAGGAGCCCAAAGAGAATTGCTGTGGGATTGAGGAGAACAGAAAGGTTTCTTTCTCCCCTTCCTCAATTAAGAACGTTTTGACCTTCTCTCTTGTTTTTAAATTACTAATTAAATGCCCAAGTATAGCTGCGTTGGCACATGACAAGGGAATTATTTCAAAAGCAAACACCTGAAATAAGCCCAGACACAGATGCATTGTGCTGCCAGTGCACCCTGGGCTTGGGACAGACAGTGGAGGAAGGGGTTTCTGAGACAACCTATCCCAGCCTGGCCCTGGATCCAGCAGGCTCAAAACAATCTCGCAAAGTGAGTCTCTCTTCCTCGCTCTGATACCGTCTCTGAAATGGGGAGAAGCAGCAGGCAAGAATGCCTCCCTATCCCTAGTTGGAAGTGGGACTCTCGGGACTTTGGGGGCAGGCCTTGTTTCTTCTCTTATCACCGCAGTTATGATGGCATCGTGGAATCTCTGGAATCTGGCACCCCTAAAATCAGTGCCCAATATGTGTGGTCAGGAGTCCAGCTGTCAAGCCCCAAAGTAGCTGCCGTCACAGAGGAACGTGAACCTACGACAGAGAGATTCTGTCTGTCCACACACTCATGGGAGCCTGGCTTCCAATTCGCATCCATTAGATATGCTAGGCAATGTTAGGCAATGTTGAATATAACCCAAGTAGAGTTTTGCAGCAAAAACATTCTGTTGATTAAATACAAATGCCCAAGAAGCATATAAAATAAGGCTGCATCTCATTAGAGCCAACGAATCCCATTCTTAATCTAGCAAATGGCAAAGGTATAAAGACAAAGTGTCTTTGGTGTAGACAGTGATACCCAGGATTGGCCAGACATGGAGAAATAGCCTTTTTTGACCACAACTGAGCGAGACAAGAGAGCTGCCATCTCCCTGGAGGCCATTTTGGCACCATTCAAAAGCCTTGGAAATATGCAACCCAATTTATACTTTCAACAAAGTTGGGCTAGCTTGTTTCAAACCAATCCTTCCATCAAGAACAACTCGAAAAGTTGGAAAGCATATGGAAGCCATCTGCCTGAAGTCAGTGCAGTGACCCCACGACAGGGACGGCTTGAGAAGGCAAGTTTCTGGAAAGAAGAGAGGTTCAGAGAGATGAGTGTCCTTGATCCAGGCAGTTGCCAGTTCACCAGCTGCAGTTAGAGGTTGAGGAGCTGAATGTGGTGGTTTGAATGTAAATGTCCCCCATAGAATCTAGTGTTTGTTTTGAGCTGGTGGAGCCTTTGGGAGGTGGAGCCTTGCTTCAGGAGGTGGAGCCTTGCTGCAGGAGGTGTGTCACTGGGGGAGGGCCTTGAGGTTTATTGGTCCAGTCCACTGGGTGTTCAGGGCTGGGAGGGTCTCTCAGATCATTCCCTTCTTCTATATGACAACATATGATGCCCCAGTTGCCTGCTACATATGTGTTCTCTTCCATGATGAAGCATCCTCTGGAAACAGTAAGCTGAAATAAACCTGTTCCTCCCATAAGCTGCATCTGGTTGGGTGTTTTGTCCCAGCAATGAGGAGGTCATGGCTAGTAGCTGACAGAAGTTCAAACAGTGGACAGAACTATGGGCAGCTGCATAGGATGGGGAACAAAAACTGAAGCTAACTAAATGTGGAGAAGGAGTCAAGGCAGATACCCCAGAGCTACCTCGGGCAACCATCCACCCTGGTTTGCCTGACTGATTTAAGTACTAGAAGTTCTTGCTCTGAGAAACCCTCAGACCAAAGCAAACCAAGGCAGGTGGTGGTTACCTTGGGTTCATGCTGAGACTAATGCTGATGCCTAGTTTCAAATTACCTCAGTCCCCAAGTAAGGTAAGTGATGTCACCCTTTCTTGGTGCCTGACAGAAACAAAAACAAATCTCTAAAGAGATCATGTAGGGACCCAAATATTATCTACAATTTCCACATATAATGTCTAATGTTCAACCAAAAATAACCAGATAGAAAAACTGTCAAGGTTGGAGCAAAAGGAAAATATGAACAATAGAAACAGATCCAGAGATTCAAATACTGGTGTCACAGGATTTTATAAAATGACCATAGCTGAGCATACCTGTCATATCAGCCCTTGGGAGGCTGAGGCAAGGAGCATCATAAATTTGAGGCCAGACTGGGCTACGTAATGAGTCCCTATCTAAAAAAAAAACAAAACCCAAAACATTATAAAAACCTTAAGTAAGGAGATTAATATATAGCATATATTAATATATTAATGGCAATCAGTAGCATTACTGAAGAAATTCATGGAATTTCTTAGCATTTAAAGATGTAGGACTTATATAAGGAAAATATTGAAACACTCAAGAAGGAAATAGAGTAGGACGTGAGAAGATGGAAAGATATTGCATGCTCATGGTTAGGGAGAATCAACATAGTAAAAATGGCAATCCTGCCAAAAGCGATTTACAGATTCAATGCTATGCCGGTAAAAATCCCAACCTGTTTCTTCATAGACATAGAAAAAATAATCTCTAAATTTATTTGGAAGGGCAAAAGACCTCAGATAGCCAAAACTATTCTAAGTAAAAAGTCCTACTTAGGAGGTATCACCATCCCTGACTTCAAAACATACTACAAAGCCATAGTAACGAAAACAGCATGGTACTGGCATAAAAACAGAAAGACAGATCAATGGAACAGAATTGAAGACCCAGCTTTAAATGGAAGTAACTTCAGTTATTTGGTCTTTGACAAGGGGGCCAACAATGTACGCTGGACCAAAGATAGCATCTTCAACAAATGGTGCTGGACGAATTGGATAAACACGTTTAAAAAAATGAAAATAGACCCACTCCTTTCACCATGTACAAAAATCAACTCCAAATGGATCAGAGACCTTAATATAAATCCGGTAACCCTGAACACCCTGGAAGAAAAAATAGGAGGAACTCTACATGAAATAGGAGTAGGGAAAAATTTCCTGAGCAAATCTCCAGCAGCCCAGGAAATACAACAAACACTTAACCAATGGGACCTGATCAGGCTCAAAAGCTTCTGTTCAGGCAAACAAACCATACTCAGAGCCAACAGACCCCCTTCATATTGGGAGATGATTTTCACCAGCTAAAACTCAGACAGAGGCCTAATTTCCAGAACCTACAGAGAACTAAAAAAAATAACAAAAACCCAAAATGCCCCCTCACAAAATGGGATACTGATCTCAACAGAGAATTCATGGAGGAGGAAACACAAATGGCCTTGACTCATCTAAGAAAGTGCTCAGCATCCTTAAGCATCAGGGAAATGCAAGTCAAAACCACAATGAGATACCATTGACACCCCTGTCAGAATGGCAATCATAAAGATGTAAGCTGGGAGAGGTGACACATGCCTGTCCCAGCACTTGGTAGGTGGAGACAAGAAGAGCATGAGCACAACATCGTCCTTAGTAGATAGAGCATTTGAGACCAGCCTGGGCTGCAAGAAGCTCTGTGTAAAAAGAAATAAGGGGCTGGACAGATGGCTCAGTGGTTCAAGGCTCTTGCATGCAAAGCCCAACTGTTCGTTTTCCCAATGCCTTCGTAAAGCCAGATACACAAAGTGGTGCATGCATGTGGAGTTTGTTTGCAGTGGCAGAAGGCCCTGTGCAACCATTCTCTCTCTCTTAAATAAATACATAAATATTTAAAAATAAATAAATAAGAAAACTTAAAATATAATTAAAATTATGGCAATAGTTGTTTATCCAGAGCTGAAGAAAATAAGTAATTTGGAAAGTAGGCTAGAAAACCATATCCAGACTAAAGCTTGAAAAGAAAAATAATTAAATGTAGAAAAAATAATTTTGAGAGAAGATATGTAATTAGAGTTCCATAGTGGGAGGGAGAGAGGGTGGGCGGGAGAAGCAGTGCTTGAAGAGATAATGGCGGAGGCTGTCCAGAGCGAGGAAGACAGGAAGCCATGGTGCTCTCTGAGAAGGGCGGTACAAATGAATCTTGGACGCATCTTGGTAAAGCTGATGCAAAGCAAAGAGAAAATCCAAAAGCATCACGGACAAAAGCTGTTTTTCTTTTAAAGCAAACAATGAGAGCCAGTGGACAAGGGACCAAAGGCTCAAAGTCCTGAAAGTAAATGACTGTCAACCTGAATTATATATGAGTCCCGCAAGAGCGTTCTTCACCAGGAAAGGTGACCGGAGACATTTGGAGACAAGTGAAAATGGAACGGACTCTTCACGAGCAGAGCTGCACTGAAGAAATGAGGAGGAGTTCTTTAGGAAGAAGTGGATGCTCCCAGAGAGAAGCTTAGAGCTGTAAGGAATAAATAAATAAATGGAAAATCCAAATGAAGACAGTACAAAGCAATTATAACATTATTTCAAGCGTAGTTTTTGATGTTTCATAATGATAAAAGGTCAGTACACACAATAATATTAAATGACTCTCAAAGTTGTGAAGCCAAAATTGACAGAACTAAAATTTAAAAAAATTAGTCTGCCATCCTATTGTAAGATTTTAACAAACCTTTCTTAGGACAGAAAAAAATAGACAAAAGAAAAAACAGAAGACAGCAAAGATGTAGAGAATTAGAATGACATATTTAACAAGCTTGACCTAATTGATATATAGACATACATATATATGTATATATATCATACAAATTGCAGGATGTTCCTATTTTCCTTCTCTTTTAAAATTTTATTTGTGTGAGTATGTGTATGTGAGAGAGAAAGAATATGAATGGGCATACCAGGGCCTCTTGATGTTATAAATGAACTCCAGATGCATGTGCCACTTTGTACATCTGGCTTTATATGGGTACTGGGGAACTGAACCCCATCTGGCAGGCTTTGCAAGCAAGCACCTTTAACTGCTGCGCTATCTCCCCAGCTCCATGTGTCTCCTTCTTCATTCCACATGAAACACTGGCTGTATTTATCATATTCTGAGAGAGCGTGCAAGCCCTGAGCACACTTCCAGTGATTGAAATCATGCAGAGGCTATTTTCTCACTCTAGTTGAGTTAGAAATTCCTCAATGTTGGTGATGCATGTTATATGCTTCTAAATAATCCATGAGTCAAAGAGGACCTCACAAGAAAAATTAGAAGTGATTTTGAACTGGATAAGAATATGCAACATAAAACTTGTGAAATGATTCCGGTTGTACTAAAGTATATACATATATGTATTAGTGAAGCAAAGAGGCTAGATATTCATGTACCAGGACAAATACGCTATGATTTCCTTCTGTAAAATACCCAGTCATTAAATTTGTGAACACAGTCAGTGGCAGGTGCCTGTGGCCGGTGGAATGGCAGGCATGGGGAATGAGTGTCAGGGGTCTTCTGTGGGAAAGATTGTGCAACAGTGTAATGTACCTAATGATAGCCAAGTGTACACTTAAAGGTGGTTAAGGGGCTGAAGAGATGGTTCAGTGGTTGAAGGCACTTGCTTGCCAAGCCTGGCAGCCTGGGTTTCATTGTGGCAGAAGGCTCTGGAGTGCCCATATTCAGTCTCTTTCTCTAAAGTAAATCAATAAAATATTTTTAAATGGTTAAGATGGTAACTTTTGTAATGCCTATTTTACTACAAATTATTATTTGGGGGCTGGAGAGATGGCTCAGTGGTTAAGGCACTCGCCTCCAGTGCCTAAGGCCCTGGGTTCAATTTCCCAGGACCCACATAAGCCAGACACACAAGGTGGTGGCCCTGATGTGCTCTCTCTGTCTCTCTCTCTCTCTCTGTATCTCTCTCTCTGTATCTCTCTGCTTGAAAATGAATAAATAAAATATTAAAACAAAAAATATTATTTTTCAAGCTTCTTTTTTTAAAAAACTACTTTATTTGAGAGAGTAAGGGAGAGAAAGAGGCAATAGAGGGAAAGAATGGGTGCACTAGGGCCTCCAGCCACTGCAAACAAACTCCAGAAACATGAGCCACCTTGTGCGTCTGGCTTTACCTGGGTACTGGGGAATCCATCTCGGGTCCTTCTGCTTTGTAGGCAAACACCTTAACCACTAAGCAATCTCTCCAGCCCTACGAATTCTTTTTTAACTAATAAGCATCTGTCTGAAGGAAAGAGCTGAGGAGATGGCTCAGTAGATAGAACTGGATAAGAATAGCCACACAAGCATGAGGCCCTGAACCCACATGAAACCAGATGTGGAAGCACGTATCTGTAATCCCAGTGCTGTGGTGAGACTGGAGGTGGAGACCCATGATCCCTGGAAGCCTATGGACCAGCTAGCCTGGCAAATACAGCAGAGAAAAACAGAGCCCGACTCAAACAAGATGGGATGCAGGAACAGATGATGGAGACCCAGGGTTGTCCTCTGACCTCCTTATAAAAAGTCACAAGAAGGAGAGGGACACAGAGGAAAGGAAGGGATGCAGGGGAGAGAGGAAGAATTTGAGCTGGAATTGAGTGGTAAAGGAAACCATGGCTGAAATGTCTCTTGAGAGCAGTGCTGAGCTGGAGGCAGGCACGCTTTCTTTCCTGTGCAGAGCAGCAGGGCCAGGCATGGTGCTTAACTGGGTGACATGATTCTTCTTGCAAGGCAAGTCTCCATGGGGGGCTAACAGTGGACAGCTCCGTCAGCAGAGCCCTTGGCAACAAGGCAGGGAGTGCTTTACTTATGAAGGGGGTTCAGAACGGTTCTTCACATTGTGAGAAGCATATGAGCAAAAGAATCTATTTATGTTGTATTACCAATATCAGCAACACCACAGAGGGAAGAACTAAAGATCATACAATAACTAGAAAGAATGAAAGAGGGTTTTATGACCAAATTTATGCCAATAAGCTTGAAAATACAGATTGAGTAGCCAAATTCCCTCCCCAAACAACTGTTCAAAATTGACATCAGCAAAAATAGAAAAACTGAATAATTGTGTATCCATTCAACGTATAATTAGGAAGCGTTCTTAAGAAAACTCCAGACCCTACTTCAGGGCATTCATCCTTCCAGAAAACACTACTCAGGGCATCACAAAGCAAGTATAACTGCAGTACCCAAACCTGGCAAGATAATTATAGTTTAATCATTCTCATAAATACATATGTAAATATCTTAGAATTTACCCAACCAATAAGGGCTAATATTTTAATGTATTTTATATATCAGCACCATGACAGACAAAAACGCATTCCAGGTATATAAAGTTAGTTTAAAAATTAAAAAGTTAACTAAATTCATCACATCAGTGGAACCAAGAAGAAAATCCTATAAGCATTTCATTCAATGAAGAAAAAATATTTATCTTTAGTAATTTATAATGGAAAGTCAATGTAAGCAAGAAACGGAAGGGAATTCCATAAGCAGATAAAGGGTATCTATCAAAAATCTTATTGTTAGCATCATACTGAATAATGGAGCAAAGTGTCTCCCTGATAATCAGGAAATAGTTCAGAAAGAGAAGCACTAACCGATATCCTTCCAGAACTTTGGGAGGCCACATAGGCATATCAGTGGTGAACACAAGAACTCTGGCCATGGAAGGGGGTCTGGAAGATCCTTAACAGGGCATTAGGAGATGTCTCACAGCTAACACTTAAGGAATGAGCTCTGGTCGGGCTTTGGTTAACCACTCCATGTCAAACATGACTGGATTTTTGGAGTGGGGAGGACTATACCCTAGGATATTATTGGAGCCCCCAAGAAAGTCTTAAGGGCTTTTGGCTTATCTCAGGTATGTCTCTGAGGTATCACAGCCTCCCAGGCTGAGTGGGTCCCCTAAGGGTTTAAACTCCAGTCAAGGCTCTTGTCTTAGCCTATTTTCTGTTTTGATAGAACACTGGAGATGGTTATTTATTTCTGTGTATGTGTGGGGTATGTATGTAGTGGTGTGTGTCTGCATGCACAGAGGACAGAGGTGAAGGTCACATGTCTTCCCTCTCCTGCTTCCCCACAGGCCTGGGCTTACAGGGTGTGTGATCATGCCCAGCTGTTTACATGGGTGCTGGGGAATTGAACTCAGAGTGAGTGAGGCCCTCATGCTTGGGTGGCAAGTGCTCTTATCTACTGAGCCACCTCCCCACCTGAAATGTTAATTTATAAGAAAAAGATGTTTATGGAGCTTAACAGTCTAGGAATCCAAGAACATGGCCTTTTTAAAGGCCTCTGGTGAGGCCCTCATGGTGAAAAGAAGACACGATTGTGTGCAGAAGAGAGGAAATGAGCCATCCAAGGAGACTATACACTTTATACCAACCCACTCTCAGAGAGCTGATTCATTTCTGCAAAAAGTCAACCTAGCCTCACGTGAGACCTTGATCCTTCCCATCAATCATCACATCTTCAAGGCCCCATCTTCCAACACCATCATGCTGGCAACCAAATTTCAACCTGGGTTTTGGTGGGGACAAACCACATCCAAACCATGGCAGTCCCTGGAAGGAGCTCAGCCCCAGGAAGGATTGACATAGGTCAGGGCTGGTGTTAGCTGACCAGTAACCAGCAGCAGCAGTGGGGGGCCACCCGAAGCAGCTCTGCACAGAGCTTTGAGACTGTCATTTGACTTTGGGGGGATGACCTCTAGAGTGATCTAGGCTTCTTACTCAATGATCAGGAGCAAAGCAAGTCAGACACTAAGCAGGCACGTGTTTAGAATGAAAGGAGATTTGATTTTTGTGCTACTAAGTTCTGCTTAAAGGAGGAGTCAGAAAATCCCAAGGCTGCTGCATGTACCCTCTGGGATTGGGAAAGGAATGAAGTCTACCCATACCCAGCCTCAGCCTTGGCACAGGCGGTCTCTTCTGTCCTCTCAGAAGAAGCGCAGCCTGAAAAAACTGGCTTAGGTGCCTTGTAAGGTCGCTCTGTTCTCCAGCATGGGGACACTGGACTCCTCCTGCTTGCTCCATGATGGTGCCATGGTGACTTGCAGACAGTGATGACTCTGCAGGAAACCCAAGGTCCAGAGCTGTATTGCAGGGAAACGCAGGGAAATGCCTGAATGCCTACAGAGACCAGCTCAGAGCAGAGATCTGAGCTGTAGTTGGAACCAGGGGAACAAGGGGTGGTGGATGTGGAGAACACTTTCTAAGGAATCTCAAAGCTTCCCAGAGCATGGCTCATGAACTTGTGAGACAATGAGGTTCCTGCAACGGAGCACCCCTATCACGGCACTTTGGTCTCCAGATACGCAGCAGAGCTGTCAGCCAGGCCTCTGTCCAGCGTTTACACTTGTGGAATGACGCACCTGTATGCTGCTCCATTTCCCCACCTAAGATGTTTTAGTGACAACTCCCAGACATACAGACATCATACCATGGTCACATTCCCTCCCACAGCCCTTCCTTTTCTCACTCCCACATCCTCTCTCCGATGAATCCCTTCTTCTTTCCAACTAGCCTCTCTTATTTTTTGATTTCATCATCCCCCCCCCCATTATGCAGGTTTTGGATAGGTAGCCTCAGCCACTTCGAGGTCATGAACACCACAGCCACTTTGTGTCGGGAAGACAGTAAGTATTGCAAAGGATTCTGCTCCTTCCTTTGGCACTTACATTCCTTCTGCCACTGCTTCCGAAACGGTCCCTGAGTCTTGGAGGGTGTGATAGAGATGTCTCAGTGCTGAATACGACATTGTCACTTCTCAGCACTTTGGCGAGTTTTGATTCTCCCCAGTGGTTGCCACCATCTGACAAGAAAAGCTTCTCTAAGCAAAAGTGAGTGTCAAGATGATTTGACCCAGACTTATGTCCGCAGCCTGAGAGAGCTCTTAGCCCCTCACACTTCTGTGTTCCGGCATACTGTCCCAGTGGGACTACACTGGAACCTCCCTACATGGTCCCATTTGTAGATTTCCAGGACAGTCCTTTAGATGACTTTCCTCTTAAGTCTGAAGTATTGCACAATCATAGAAGAAAGGATTTTTCAATATAGAAAAGTATTATGGTTTGAATGTGGAATGTCCCCCACATACAGGCTCCCATTTTGAGTGTGTGTTTGCCAGCTTGTGGTGCTATTTTGAAGTTGGTGGGGCCTTTAGGAAGTGGGGCCAAATCTACTGGTGAGAGTAGATTTCGAGGGGCCTCTGAAGGGTGCAGCTGGGACCTTGGTTCTGACTCTCTGCTCCTGGTCTGTGGCGATGTGAAGAGCCTCCACCGCACTCCCACTACAGGAACTCCGCAAGCCTTCCTTGTCATGAAAACTCCATCCAAAATAAACCTTTTCTCCCTCTGGTAGTTTTCTCAGGTATTTTGGTCACAGAGTACCAAAAATAACTAACAGAGGAAGCACCAAGCTAAAGAATCTGTTCTTCTTAAGGCTCCTGCTACGACTCTTCCGGAGTTTTCATATACATACATTATTATACCTATACTTGGCTCTTGTTTGCTCAGAAAAATGAATGTATTCTTTACGCAGACTTATATATTTTGCTTTTTTCATTTAATGTTGTGAAAATGAATTAACTATACTTTAAACTCTTTACATAATATCCTGAATTCCAGGTGTTACAATTGAGTGAGTACACGATTGTTGAGCATTTAAATGGGAAATTATTGTGAAAATTCTTTACCATTGATCCTCAGCGGTTCTGCTGCTACCTGTAAAAGACAGGAGCATTTGGATTATCTTGCTATTTTTGACACCAGTGCACCCCTAACCACTGCTAGGAAGTTGGTTTTCTTTCAGGTAGATATTATGTGTCCATGTTCCTCAGAAGACTCAATAGACACACCATGTATGGTACTGATCTGCGAGAAGAATGGAATCCTATTGCTAATGGGTTTCATTCTATTTGGTTTTTATAGACGCTGTAGCAAATTGCCACATACTTAGTGGCTCAAAACAAGTATGAAATTATTTCTTTATTAACACAGGTCAAATTAATTATAAGTCAAAAGTCTGACACGGGCCTTCTTGGATTCGAGTCGATCTCAACAGACTACATCCTCTCAGCAGGCCTGGGAAAGAAACCACTTCTTGTCTTTTCCAGACACTCCTCACATTCCTTGCTCACCGTCTTCTCTCTCTCTCTCTCTCTCTCTCTCTCTCTCTCTCTCTCTCTCTCTCTCTCTCAGACTGTCTTACACTGTCACATCTTCCTCCGATCAGAAATATAGAAAGTTCTCTGATGTAAGGGGTCCATGTGGTTACGTTGCTCTCCCTTGGGAATTCCAGGATAATTTCTCCATTTATAGCTTTGTAACTGTGATCACACAGGTGAAGCCCCTTCCTTCTGTTCCATAACATGACACACACAGGTTCTGGGGAGGAGGGTGGGGCCAGCATTGCACAATGCTGAGGACTGTCATCTGTTGAGCACTGACCTCAGCCTTGACAGGGATCAGCCCCTTCATCCCCGAAGATGCTCTTATTCTCACTGGGCAAAAGAGAAACTGGGCAGTCATTTACAAGTCAAAGGTAACCCAAAGGAAAACAGGAGTCAACAGATACTAGGAGCCCTCTTCCCTTACATTTTCCCTCTAAAGACCACATTGTAAACTTAATTTAGACCCAGGACTTTCTGGAGTATTCCTATTTATAAATGCTGAGCTGGCCAACTCTATTTTGAATCATCGGTATTTGCCAAGTGCCATGAAATCCTTAAGTGAAAAGCTGCTGAACTGGCCCAGGCACGGATGTCCCTGCCCACTGAGACAGGAGCCTCAGCTGCCATCTGGCCGAGGCTGGCATATCTTTTCATGGAGCTAGGCATGGCTTTGTGTGACTTAGAGGACCCAAATAGTGCTTGGGCAAGCTAGTAGATATATGCATGGACCTTCTCAACAACATTTCCAGGGCTGGGGAGATGGTTCAGTGGTTAAAGGCACTTGCCTCCAAAACCTGACAGGCAGGGTTCAACTCCCCAGTGCCCATGTAAAGCCAGATGCACAAAGTGCAGAAGGCTTCTGGAGTTGGTTTGTGGGAGGCCCTATCGTGCCCAAACTCTGTCTTTCTCTCTGTATCTCTTTCTCAAGTAAAAATATTTTTTAAACATCTCCATAAAAGAAAAAAATGTAGTTTTACAAGCCTCAAGTGCCTTGCTCCATCTTGAGTGAAGCAGGCCCAGCTGGCTGCGGGCTTTCTCGGTAGCTCTCCTCAAGGATGCAGGAATTCTCACGTTGTCCTGTCTTGACATGCAGGAACTGGGATAGCACCTCTGGAAAACTCTGTGTCTCCCATAGAGAAGCCCAGTCAAAGCCAGTGGCTGTCTTCCATCTCCGGGGCAGGTGGAATTTCTATTCCCAGAAAAACTAAAACAAAGTCACTTTGGCATCCCAAGGAGCAGGGCTGCCAGACTTAGAAGGAAGAAACAAGGGTGGTCAGCTGAATTTGACTTGGCGTGCATTTCAGATAAACAATGAATAATTTTTTAGTGTATGTTTCCAAAAATGCACGGTCCCATCCTTACATATAAAGTGATTTGTTGTTTGTCTGCCATTCAAATTTAACCAGGCATCCTGTATTTTCTCTGGCAGCCCTACTCAGGAGGGAAGAGGCCGCTTCTAATTCAGGCACCTAATTCGGAGAATCCTGGCCTTGCGGCTTAAACTCCTTGACTCACAGGGAAACAGATCCATGTCCTCAGTGTCTCTTTAAACTCTTTCACCTCTTTGCTGCTAATCTAGACGTTTCAAGTTCAAGCACATCTTGCCTCCTCCTCTGGGAAGCCTCTTCTGATTGCATTTCACTAATTTAGCTCAAGATGGATGGAGATCGCCAGTGTCCCCATGACCACACACTCTTCAAGGCCTACCGACTGATGGGAGAAGAGGGGAGACTAGAATGCCTCAAAGAATGTGGAAATTCTTCCAGAGAGGTAGGAGATGGGGGAAACGGTACTTCATTTAGTCATTACACAATATATACATGTATTAAAACATAAATCTAAACTTAAAAGCAACGTGCCTACCCACTTCCAGTTTTGAGGGAATTGGCATCATTTCTCCCATGGAGTCAATAAATCTCTAGCTGTATTCCCATAAAGGAAGAGAGAGAGGTAGGGAGAAGGAAGGGGCACCTCTTGCAGCTCCTGCCATATCACAAAATGCCTCTAGGGGCGACCCAACTATAGCTGAGCATTTATTAGTATTTGGGGAACCAAAGAGTCTTCCAAGTGGGGAGTGCCATGGAGGTATTAGTGGAATCTATTTAAGCAGGTGAGGTGATTTGAGGGTGTGGGAGGCTGGGAAAGCCCAAAGAAGACTTAGAGGACTCTAATCAGAAGGGTAGGATGAGAGGGAAGTGAGATTCCAGAGAGCAGCCACCAAGGCTTGGGGCAGCAGGGGTCTCCAGTTTCCAACAACTAAATTCCTATAGTGGAAACCCTACCTGCTCCCTCAGCTTCAGTGAAGGAGGCTGGGTTTCACTTCTAGGGTCACACAGGAAAGAGGGATAGACGGGTCCTTCAGGATGATAAGAGCAAGCATGGAAGTGGACTCCAGTGAAGTATCAGGTGTCCACAGATTTCTTGAAGAAACTTCAAAGAAGAATACAGTAGATGCTTTAGCCATGGAAAAGGAGCAGAACTCTATGACCAAAGCAGTCTGAGTCCAGGTCTTCAATTTCTTTTCATTCTTTCTGTTGTGGTTTGAATGTGTCCCATAAGCTCATGTGTTTGAGCACTTGGTCCCCAGCTGGTGGCCCTATTTGGGAAGGCAAGGAACCTTTAGGAAATGGAGCCTTGCTGGAGGAGGTCACCAGGGGCGGGCCTGAAGGTTTTAGAGCCCAGCCCATTTCCTGTTCCTTCTCTGCTTCCAGCCTGCTGACGTGATGAGCTGGCTTCCCACACCTGCCTTCCCAGCTTTGATGGAATGCACATAATTAGAACTGTAAGCAAAAGTAAACCTTTCTCACTGCTCTGGTCAGACAACAAGCAAGTAACTCTACCTTCCTTCCTTCCTTTATTATTTCTTTCTTTTTGCCTTGGGGATCGATCTCAGGCCTTGTGCATACTAGTAAGATTCTCTCCCACGGGGCTACACCCTCCAGCCCCAAGAGCAATCAGGTTGAAGAAGAACCAGTGGGAATTTCCAAAACAACCAATGATGCCACAGTCCCTCATGTGCCAACAACAACAAGGACCAATGTCAAAGAGGAAGGAGATGGGCATGGCCAAGTGGGCACTGGGTTTTGCATCATTCAAAGCTCCCCCTCAATACTTGCAATCAGATTGTGTTTTAAGAAGCTTGGTTTACAAAGTGTTGGAGCACACTGCGTATACTGACAAATGATCAAGGGAAGTCTTTGTGATCTGTCCTTCTGGAAAAGTCTTTATAAAACCTTGAGGTGTATGTCATCAATACAGGTCTCCTAACTCTTGCATCTGCATTTGGAGCTGATAGCTCTTTGATGGACCTCATGACAAGAAGTTTCTCAAAACCATAGAAACTTTAGTCCTGAGAAAACATTAGTCCTGGCCAGAGGTATAAAGGTGTGTGTGTGTGTGTGTGTGTGTGTGTGTGTGTGTGTGTGTGAGATTGGGGGTGTCCAGATCTTAATTAAGTCTTGGCTTCTGGCAGGTTCTCCCTGCTTAGCTTCCTGCTGGAATCACAGCAGCTTTCATGGAGGAGCAGTGCTCAGAGGTCTTCTGCTCTGACAATACAACTCTCTCCTGTTTCCATGGTACAAAAAAGCTGACTTCTCCAATATTACACTCTTAGAACACCAAAGCTAAATCTTAGGGAGTATTTTTCTCATGCATGTTGGGTCTCTCTAGCTCTCCCTTATAAGAACCTCACAAACAAAAATTCTTATTCTCCCAGAACACAGAAAGTTGGGCAGGAAATGGTTAAATGGATTTACTTGAGGGGCCACTGAAATTATTATTTATTCACTGGAAAGAGTTGTCTGGTCTAATTCAGCCAACCAATAGGCTATTTTAAAAACTGCGTAACAGCTGCTGATGGTGTCACACCAGCAGCAGGTGAGGCTAACAAGGGCAATTGTGGTTGAAATGTTTCCAGAGCCTGTGAATCCTGGCTGAGACCCCAAAGCCAAGGACAAGAGCCTCGAAGTACCTTCCACATGTCCAAAAGAGCATCAGGCAGCTAGTGAAAGCCACCATCAGGTTTGCTGACAGGTCTAAACTGGTTTTGCGACTCCTGGCCCAGCAGCAGCCAACTAGGATATGGAAGTAGAGGAACGGGTCCAGTCAGGGGTCTGAACGAAGTAGCAGGTCTTCTCCTCACAGGGCAGCCAGAGAGTTGTTCCTGAAGCCAAGTGAAACGATGCCAAGAGAATGCTGTATCTTTCTCTAGCAGAAAGGGTTGTATTTCCTGGTGATGCATCTGCCTGTGCAATAAACAGAATAGTTCTTGGAAAGGCTTTCAGGTATTGTTTGAAAGTGAAACATTCTAGAAACATCCCAGGATGGGTCTAGGCAGGAGTGTCACCGTGTCAGTGCAGGGGCCACATGGCCTACATTCTGGTTATGGTGTATGATGGGATCCCACAAGCAGCCACAGATGGTGGCTGGAGCCATCGTGAAGGCCCTGTGTCTTAAGGATGATCTGGTAGGATGAGGGGTCTCCTGGGGGCAGAGGGTGGGGAAACATGTACCTGTGTGTTGGGAGAACAGTGCATGGAGAAAGACAAACATATGAAAGAAACCAATACTGCCACCCCTCACCACCATGGCAGGCTGCATGTAACCAAACAGAGCATGTATGAGAAAAATCCATGATGTCCAAATGCA